>JAHDVE020006865.1:0-59974 GCA_022606495.2 Halesus radiatus
AAATTTAAACTGAAGGAATTCAATAGAAATATTGAGATATATGGACTACTACTTTGAATATAGTTCGATACATTTAGGTAAAATTTTGAGGTTGTCAATGACTAATGTAAACAAGGCGACAAGAATTGTTTATCCAAGCGATCAGATGAACATGAAACTCGGGCAATAAAGAGATAAACGAACAATTAAAAATATACAGGGAAGATAGGAATATTTATTTAAGGAAAAGTAATAAAAAATAATGGGTTTTCGATTAACTCTGATTTATATCGGTTTTTTACAAAAGTAATGATTAGTACCCATAGTAAACAATAATCTAATGTGATATTGAGTTAGAGTGGAATGGAGAAAGGGGAGTGGCCAGGAAAGAAGTGAACGAACTCATATCTACCAGGTTTGGGGTAGGTAAATCGCAGGTAAAAACGCCAATAAATTAATACATAAAATTATTAAAGGTGGTGAAAAATCAATTAAGGATGATATCAATCGACCCGGATGAAAGTATAAGCAGACGATAGGTACATGCAAAAGGTGGAATACAGCTAGACCAGGAAGAAGCAGTGCAACACATTGAAAAATCATTCTGGAAAGGTATATTTATTAACTCAGGCAGGTGAGGTGGGGAAGAAATTATAAAGTGTTTACACCAATATTAGGATCAATTGAAAATTGCACGAAAATATGCGTTAATCGAATATTCACATGTTAGATCAGAGAAAAACCATGTTACCATCGGAAAATTCATAAATAAAAAGATATCGCATATCAAGATAACCAGGGACTAAAGGAAATTCTAAAATTGAACGATGTGAAGAAGGCGCTTCTTTAAATAAAATTCAATAATGACATAGTGGCTATGATTACGAGATACCCGAGTTCATAGGCGACCAAAGAATAAGCGATAGATAATATTTTCAGAAAAAAAACATGAATCGAAATTTCCAATTCTATAATAAGGAACAGCAGGGCGATCTAGAGGAATGAACTAAATTCGAGCCTGGCCGGAGTGAGGAAAAGTGATGGATTCAGAGGCGGGCCAGATTTTATCTAAATATTTACATTGAAGAATTACAGTCGAAATTAGTATTACTTACATATAGGTTTACGAGTTAATAGAGAACATAATTTAATGTAGGTATGGAATGGAGTTAAATCCTTTTGATTCTAAGCTCGGTATATAAGGCAATGTAATGAGGGAATATGGGATTAGTCGCGGAATACGTCGGGCGAGAAAAAAATTAAATTACGTGCTGGCCGATTTTAAGTAATTGTTTTGTTTTTGGACTTAGGAAGTTTCATTTGATTTGTTTCTTACAATTAAATAAAGTTTTAAATAAATTCTTTTGAATAGTTGTTGAATTGATTCAATAATAGTTTGATTTAATTCAACAATAGTTTGATTTAATTCAATAATAGTTTGATAAATATTGAAGTTTCTAAAATTCATTATAATTAAGTTGATACTAAAAATTACTTCTGTGAATTAATTAAAATTGGTGGTTTTAAGTGAAATTATAATAATCGAAAGTGTTTATAAATAAAGTGTTGGAATCGAAGTCTTCTAAAATTCATTATATTTAAGTGAAGTGATAAAAAAAAAAGTGACCCAGTAAATAAAGTGTTTTGTGTTCGAATTAATATTGTATTAAAATAAATTCTCTTGTTGATCTAATTTTCTCAAAACTGTTAGAGCAATGTGATAATAATAATAATTTAATAAATATTGAAAATTTCTAAAATTAATAAAGTTATTTGTTTAAAGATTTTTTAAATTAGCTTCTGTGAATTAATTAAAATTGTTTAAATGAAATGTGATTTAATTCATATTTTGTGTTGAACTAAATTCATTACGAGTTTAAGAAAAATTAAATATAATTGCGTTTAAAATAATTTAGTGAAAGTTTAAAAACAGCTGAGTCTTAGTTTCATATAATTCATTTTAATACCTAGCGTGGGATTAATTTCGTCAAAGAAAAATAATAAAGTTCTAAAATATTACCAAGCGTTCGGTTTACGGATTTAATTAATAGTTAGTAAAGAGAATTACGTGAGTACAAAGAATAAAATAGGAAAATAAAACAACAAAAATTTAAATATTATCTAATAATATTTGGATTTAGAGATCATTAAATTTGAAGAAATAGTACAAATCGGTAGATCACGAATTGAAATTAGGAAACACTAGATTGTATTAAGTAAATATTTCTAACTTAGATTAAACATTCCAGGCAGGGAAGTTCAATATTTTCTGAATCTTCATATTGGCGTGTATAACCCGTCTGGAAAATTATGAATTTGTCGGAATTCAGGTGAGTCAAATTAATATACAAGTTTTCAGGATCCCGGGGAAGGCGAGGATGGAGATATGAATTATATTTCTAATGACTTATAAGTACATGTATTGTATGTGTGTATATGTAAATATGTATATATATATATTTATATTTAATGTTTAATATATAGGTCAATACTATACGACCGTTATCTATCATGAGTGAATGTTTTGTATACGTGATCAAAGCCGTTCTAATCAAATATTTGAGTTCAAATACATTTTATGATACCCAGCGGGTACATCTTCCTTTATGAGATATTTTACGATAAATCTTTCCTTTCGCATTGAATTATAATTAAACTAGTACTATAGATAATTCAATTGTCTCACTCATTACCAGCACTTGACTTTTAAATATTCAAAAATACCTATTTTTTCCATAAATACATTTAAGTATTTATAAAAATTTCCGGTAGATACCTACCTGTATAATTGTCTTTATCGAGTTAATTCATAGTCAACAACTTCAGAACATCTTTTATAGGTATTTCACTGTGTAGTGAAATAACTTCGGCTAAAGACTTGGCCTTTACTAAGAGTATGTATGTGTGTATAGGTATATATATAAAGAAAGTGTATAATGTATCTATCAAATCTATATGGCCGTTATTTATTTTATGTTTATTTATATACAATGTTTAATATGTATATATATATAAAACCAATTATTATATTTATGTATATCTCCTATAAAAACAATTTATTTTATTAATATATATATTTTCCCTAACATATAAATTCAAAACTAACGTTACTAAAATTACCAACAACCCAAACGATTTTTATTAATTCAAAGATCGTTATCATTCTAAAACAAACCAATGAATCCTAATTGTTATGCTTCCTGACGGGGGTCTCTGACACTTAATAACTGTCGCATATCTCAATGACACACTTCCTCGACTGTTATTAAAACTAGGTCAACATTCCAAACCACACCTTCTTTTATCGAAGTATGTAGATACGTATAAGTATGTATATATATATTCGAATTTCAGTACATCTTACGAAGAATAAGTACTTTAACAAACGTCGACATTTAATTGAAAAATAACTATCATCTTTTGCGATGGACTATCATCTTTTAGAAATCACGTATTTGTAGTTTGCGTACATAAATATTTTTATAGCGCCATTTTCATAGAAAGATTCAATTCAAAGGCGCTCCACACCCGTTCGAACATATTGATGAATTCAACAGAACAAACAAAAACCCACATTACTGGAAATATCAAAATAAGCATAATCATTCGTCGACAATACGTTCCCAAGTTATGTTATAAAATTAATTTTATCTTCGACTTAGGTTTTCAAGGTTCAGGCCTTGCAAATTTTGGGCTTTTTGGAGTCCTACCTTTTCTCCAAACAAAAATCAATCTACAGTTAAATTCAAACTACATGAGATAGCAGGGTCTCATTAAATCAACCTGTCAACCAAACCAAAAGTAATATATCATGTATATTGTATTATCACTTTTACGTATATTCTTATGTAATATGTCTGAATATCTGGCACAGATTCACGACCTGTGTTGGAGATGTCAGATCCACAATTTTCTGGGAAAACTGGAGTATTGTGGATTATAAAAAACTCGTATTGTTTACATATATTTATAATTTGTACCTATCGATTGGGCAGAAATAATTGCTGATTTAAGCGTGGTTATCTCTGAACTCTTGATGCGGGGGACGGCCTTTCAACCCGGACTTTGCAAAAATTCGCAAGTATATAATGTTGTTTGACGAGGGGACGGAACCGGTTTGATCTCCTTTAAATGTAACTGTCTGGAGGACGGGAATTCGGAGGGTCTCGGACCCATGGATAAGGAAGGTGCTCTTTCCGTCGCGGTACAGGGGATGACCAATAGCGCACGAACTGAAAATTGAAGAGGTTACGTATACCGTTTGGTCAGGCTGTACGTCTGTGAAGAGAGAGTTACTGACCGGAAACGTGGTCATCTGAGTACTTTAGGGGTTGGTCTGGAGCCGAATTGCAGCAAAACAAACCGTATTCGATCTCTCGTCATAACAAAAGCTGTGTAAACTAAAACCTAATCATGTAATTTTCCCAAATTTAGGAGAGGATGGAGATGGCGCCAAAACAAGTAAAACTGTACCTTTTAACCATGAAATTCATTGAAACTAACCCATGTAGAATAACACTTAGTACGATGAGGAAAGGCGATAATACTGTGATCATTACATTTATGTATACCAAATTTGAAATTGAAACTACGTCGTATGATATAGATCAGGAATAGTGCAATTAGTATAGCCCAGAAGCTAAGTTTTCCCATTAAAACTCACGATAGAAGAAAAATAGAAAATTTAGGGGTAAAGTTAGGAAAATGCTAGTCTTCCTATAGGAAATTAACGTAGATTGCATAGTAGGATAATAATAGAGAGTTCAGAACATTAAAGTCTAAGATAGGAATGTTAGGAATACGAATTCTGTCAATGGTATGCGAGAGTCTGCCTACGCTACAAAGAATAGGGGTTACCACAAATAAAGGCCTTGTTTTTCCAATAGTCTGAAACAAAAAACAACACAACGTAGACTCGCGAAAGGCTTGGCAAAATTGACCACATTGGAGTGCAAAAATACCGTGAAAAGAAGAAAATCGGAAACACTCGAATGTTAGCATAGGGCTAGACGTTACACGCTGGCCAAGGAGGAGAAAAACCTCAAATTGAAAGGAAAACTACAAAGGGTTTTCCGATCACATTAGTTAGGAAAATTTAAGGCAGCAGTAGAGGAGTCATCTTAAACCGGTGGCGCGAACGGAGGTCTATTGCTAAATTAAATCATAAACGAAGGAAGGACGGGCCATCACATCTTTAAAGCCTAGTGGAGGGGGGGCCATCTCAGCTGGTGCCGTGACCAGGAGTTTGTAGTAATACAAGATAGGTATATTTTCGTATTTGTTGACAGATAACGTATTCAAAATAATTAGAATTAGAAATACCTAACTAAATTTGATGTTAGCCAACCCTCAATTAAAAAAATAAAAAAATAAAAAATAAAAAAACTAGAAACGTTCAGACAAAAGTAGTTACGAATTACTAGCGAAGCAGTTAACAATACAAAGAATTAGAAAAATAATAAAATTTACTAAAATTTGATGTTAGTCGACCTTCTATAAGAACTAGAAATGTTTAGACACAGAGATTTAGGAATTATAATTGAAATGATTCACAATACAAAGAACCGGAGAGATATATTCAATCCACGAACGTTAGTGTACCATTTAAAGTAGACAGACGCAGCGAAGAAAGTCACATTTAACAGAAAATCGTTTAAGTGTTCTATTCACAGAAAATAGACAAATCCCCAGAGACAGAATAAGATTATCGTACAGAAAAAATCCATTATATTGATAATTTAACAAACAAACACTTCACCAGCAAGCGAGGCAAAGCGATAAACAAACAAAAGATACTCGAAATTATACAGGCTTCCTTCGTTATATCACACTTGAAATGTATAATTAAATTATATGAACATTTCATGCCGTGATATTTACATATTATATGAAATGTTCATATTTGAAAAAACCAACGAACGGGCTGAAGCCATTGTCATTGTTTATCGAATTAAGGAATTTACTGATAGGCGAGCGTGATTGATTTATGGTACTTGAGAAACAAAAATATAGATCAGGAATCTCGTTTATGTAAACAACCGTGGCATTGAACACTTAGAAGAATGCAAGTCTCATAAAAAGTAGGCCATCAATCACATTTTTTTATTACAATGAATGAACGAAAATATAGGTCAGGAATCTTAATGATGTAAATAGTCGATACGTTGAACCTTATGGAATGCAACTCTCATAAAAACTAGGTCAGGTAGGCCCATCATTCATAATTTTTATTACATTGAATGAAGACGAATATAGGTCACTGTGTTACGTAAACAAATACGGGTGGTAATTTGACGAAGCTGGTTTTGGAGAATAGGAAACGATGCGAACATAAAATTACACTGACGAATTAAAAATATTTTGCGAATTAATAGCAGTGAAAAAAATAAAATAAATAAATAAAAATATGTGATAGTGCAAGTGATAAGTGCAAAAGTGATTGATAATAATAAAACCGTCTGATTGCTTTGAAAATAAATAAAATAAATAAATAAAAATATAAATAATTAAATAAAAATAAAAAAAAAATAATAAAATAAAAACTTGAAAAACTTATAAAACTTAAAATTTTAAATAAAATAAATAAATAATTTAAAAAGTTAATAGATTGTAATTTATAATTTCAGGTATCAATAGGAACCTCTTTCAAAAAAAAAATAAAAAAAAAATTTAATTTTACGATTATGCAAATTAAGATTTAGGAATTTAAGGATTAAATTTAAAAGCAAGGGAACATAGTTTTACCATTAGATTGTAACAAGGAAACAAGATTAGATAATAACATAAGTTTAGAAAAAAAAAAAAAAAAAATTCTTTGTTTAGGTAAGAAAAGTTTTGTTATGTTATATTATCTTGATAAATTGTCTGGTTGAGATTAAAGTTTTAGGGGTATTCATTTGCACCAATTCGCTAGGGATTTTAAAATTATATTGTGTTCGTAATAATTCAACGTTGAGGAAAGGAATTGTGATTAGGGATCAAAATCTTGTGTTGAAAATTGTTTAGGGGAGAAATCATGTTCAATTCATATTTTAGGTTATAGGATGTTTTGTAATAATGAATAAGAGATAGACTTAACATGGTATAATAGCATAGTCACTTTAAGAAAGCGAGATGAAGGAAAGATTTGTTTGAAGCGAAGGTGCGAGGAAGAAATGGGTATATTAAGGATTGTGATTGCGTGACAAGATATGAACTTATAGTTTAATTAATTAAGGATTATTTGAAAACTATTGTATTACTTGTTAAGGCAGATGTGTGTGTGAAAAAAAAAAAATAAAAAATGAAAAAAAAAAAAAAAAAAAAAAAACCCGCGGAATCAACACAATCCTTTTAATAAACCATAAAATGAGGGACCTACGTCACATTGGAAGGGGGTCATCTTATCACGCGTGCTTGGGGCGTGATCATTTTTTTCAAAAAAAAAAATTAGTTTTGATAAAGCTTCAGAGAAAGGACTTTCCATCTTACATACCAATAATGGGTGTGGGCTTTAAGAATCACGCGGAAAAGAAAATTGAAAAAAAAAATGGAAATAAACTTATTTTAAAGGTTGTGCTGACGCAGTTAATAATGAAAGACAGGAAAAGAATGACTGGGAATTTATTTATTTTCACAAATAAATAAAATGCTGAAACAGTGTTAGGGAGCGTTTCGATCAATTTTCTTACGATGGACAGACATGAATAGCGGAAAATCTTTGCAGACGTTATGTAACTATGCTCTGAGGGGGGAGATATTCTGTGGAATATGAAACTGTACCAACTTACAGTAGCTTATCAATTAAGGATAGTTTAGTCATATTTATTTGCTACGGAGGTTGGGAGATGAAAACGGATTATAAAAGGAGGGGGGAGGAATTTTCCCTAGAGGTTGTTCCAATTTTAGTTGCTAACCTTAGGAATAGGTTATCCACTATAACCGCAACAAGAGGGGGGCTGTAATGGTCGAACCATCATCCTTTTCTTTTAATAGAACCCTGGAAAATATTTTTTTTTATATGCATAACTTTCATGCTAGAAAAGCTTAAGGGAGCGACATCTATCGACTTGTGGAGAGTTTGATTACAGTGAATTATAATCCAATAATTTTGATTCATAAAACTCGTTGCAACATAAAACCACGAGATGGCAGTGAGAAGAAGGTGTTCCCTCTTATAAATAAACATCACAGGATTGGGTGAAATCAACGAAAAAGTTACCAATCAAACGAGTGTTCTACATAAACAACAATTAGTGGTGACAGGACAAAGGAAATATTAATTATTTATGTGAATCGAAAGGGTTCAGATCAACGGCCTATAATATAAACATTTCACTAGCGGTCGAACAGGACGAGAAGAGGTCGTGAACTTTAAAGGAAACAATGGGAAATGCAGAGATGAATAACCATTGAAAATGGAAGTAGAAAGTAAAAATAATATGCAAAATGTTAATTACAAATAAAAAAACTACAAAGAAATGATTTATCTTGCACGGGGAAAGGAGTGTTTGCATTAGAATTTAGACAGAAAGACGTGTCATGTAAGGCTAAGCGGAAAAACAACGAATTAGAGAAAATAATTCAGAGAACAATAGCTTCAGCAGATGAAAAAGGGAAGAAACAAGAATTATACAGTATGGAAACTTCGGCAAACTTAAGAGGCGATTTAGGCAGAACTAATGTGAAATAGGAGTACAATTTTCTAATTTCAGGAACGTAGATAATTACAAGGGAGTGAAACTAGGTTGATTTTAGGTGATAAAAGGTATTAATTGAGTAGATTCGGGACATCAGATATTATGAAAATGTAGATGAGAAATGTATCAATCAATTATAAAATTTAAACTGAAGGAATTCAATAGAAATATTGAGATATATGGACTACTACTTTGAATATAGTTCGATACATTTAGGTAAAATTTTGAAGTTGTCAATGACTAATGTAAACAAGGCGACAAGAATTGTTTATCCAAGCGATCAGATGAACATGAAACTCGGGCAATAAAGAGATAAACGAACAATTAAAAATATACAGGGAAGATAGGAATATTTATTTAAGGAAAAGTAATAAAAAATAATGGGTTTTCGATTAACTCTGATTTATATCGGTTTTTTTACAAAAGTAATGATTATTACCCATAATAATGAGTAAGCTAATGTGATATTGAGTTAGAGTGGAATGGAGAAAGGGGAGTGGCCAGGAAAGAAGTGAACGAACTCATATCTACCAGGTTTGGGGTAGGTAAATCGCAGGTAAAAACGCCAATAAATTAATACATAAAATTATTAAAGGTGGTGAAAAATCAATTAAGGATGATATCAATCGACCCGGATGAAAGTATAAGCAGACGATAGGTACATGCAAAAGGTGTAATACAGCTAGACCAGGAAGAAGCAGTGCAACACATTGAAAAATCATTCTGGAAAGGTATATTTATTAACTCAGACAGGTGAGGTGGGGAAGAAATTATAAAGTGTTTACACCAATATTAGGATCAATTGAGAATTGCACGAAAATATGCGTTAATCGAATATTCACACGTTAGATCAGAGAAAAACCATGTTACCATCGGAAAATTCATAAATAAAAAGATATCGCATATCAAGAGAACCAGGGACTAAGGGAATTTCTAAAATTGAACGATGTGAAGAAGGCGCTTCTTTAAATAAAATTCAATAATGACATAGTGGCTATGATTACGAGATACCCGAGTTCATAGGCGACCAAAGAATAAGCGATAGATAATATTTTCAGAAAAAAAACATGAATCGAAATTTCCAATTCTATAATAAGGAACAGCAGGGCGATCTAGAGGAATGAACTAAATTCGATCCTGGCCGGAGTGAGGAAAGGTGATGGATTCAGAGGCGGGCCAGATTTTATCTAAATATTTACATTGAAGAATTACAGTCGAAATTAGTATTACTTACATATAGGTTTACGAGTTAATAGAGAACATAATTTAATGTAGGTATGGAATGGAGTTAAATACTTTTGATTCTAAGCTAGGTATATAAGGCAATGTAATGAGGGAATATGGGATTAGTCGCGGAATACGTCGGGCGAGAAAAAATTAAATTACGTGCTGGCCGATTTTAAGTAATTGTTTTGCTTTTGGACTTAGGAAGTTTCATTTGATTTGTTTCTTACAATTAAATAAAGTTTTAAATAAATTCTTTTGAATAGTTGTTGAATTGATTCAATAATAGTTTGATTTAATTCAACAATAGTTTGATTTAATTCAATAATAGTTTGATAAATATTGAAGTTTCTAAAATTCATTATAATTAAGTTGATACTAAAAATTACTTCTGTGAATTAATTAAAATTGGTGGTTTTAAGTGAAATTATAATAATCGAAAGTGTTTATAAATAAAGTGTTTGAATCGAAGTCTTCTAAAATTCATTATATTTAAGTGAAGTGATATAAAAAAGTGACCCAGTGAATAAAGTGTTTTGTGTTCGAATTAATATTGTATTAAAATAAATTCTCTTGTTGATCTAATTTTCTCAAAACTGTTAGAGCAATGTGATAATAATAATAATTTAATAAATATTGAAAATTTCTAAATATAATAAAGTTATTTGTTTAAAGATTTTTAAAATTAGCTTCTGTGAATTAATTAAAATTGTTTAAATGAAATGTGATTTAATTCATATTTTGTGTTGAACTAAATTCATTACGAGTTTAAGAAAAATTAAATATAATTGCGTTTAAAATAATTTAGTGAAAGTTTAAAAACAGCTGAGTCTTAGTTTCATATAATTCATTTTTAATACCTAGCGGGATTAATTTCGTCAAAGAAAAATAATAAAGCTCTAAAATATTACCAAGCGTTCGGTTAACGGATTTAATTAATAGTTAGTAAAGAGAATTACGTGAGTACAAAGAATAAAATAGGAAAATAAAACAACAAAAATTAAATATTATCTAATAATATTTGGATTTAGAGATCATTAAATTTGAAGAAATAGTACAAATCGGTAGATCACGAATTGAAATTAGGAAACACTAGATTGTATTAAGTAAATATTTCTAACTTAGATTAAACATTCCAGGCAGGGAAGTTCAATATTTTCTGAATCTTCATATTGGCGTGTATAACCCGTCTGGAAAAATTATGAATTTGTCGGAATTCAGGTGAGTCAATTTAATATACAAGTTTTCAGATTACCTGGGGAAGGCGAGGATGGAGATATGAATTATATTTCTAATGACTTATAAGTACATGTATTGTATGTGTGTATATGTAAATATGTATATATATATATTTATATTTAATGTTTAATATATAGGTCAATACTATACGACCGTTATCTATCATGAGTGAATGTTTTGTATACGTGACCAAAGCCGTTCTAATCAAATATTTGAGTTCAAATACATTTTATGATACCCAGCGGGTACATCTTCCTTTATGAGATATTTTACGATAAATCTTTCCTTTCGCATTGAATTATAATTAAACTAGTACTATAGATAATTCAATTGTCTCACTCATTACCAGCACTTGACTTTTAAATATTCAAAAATACCTATTTTTTTCCATAAATACATTTAAGTATTTATAAAAATTTCCGGCAGATACCTACCTGTATAATTGTCTTTATCGAGTTAATTCATAGTCAACAACTTCAGAACATCTTTTTATAGGTATTTCACTGTGTAGTGAAATAACTTCGGCTAAAGATTTGGCCTTTACTAAGAGTATGTATGTGTGTATAGGTATATATATAAAGAAAGTGTATAATGTATCTATCAAATCTATATGGCCGTTATTTATTTTATGTTTATTTATATACAATGTTTAATATGTATATATATATAAAACCAATTATTATATTTATGTATATCTCCTATAAAAACAATTTATTTTATTAATATATACATTTTCCTAACATATAAATTCAAAACTAACGTTACTAAATTTACCAACAACCCAAACGATTTTTATTAATTCAAAGATCGTTATCATTCTAAAACAAACCAATGAATCCTAATTGTTATGCTTCCTGACGGGGGTCTCTGACACTTAATAACTGTCGCATATCTCAATGACACACTTCCTCGACTGTTATTAAAACTAGGTCAACATTCCAAACCACACCTTCTTTTATCGAAGTATGTAGATACGTATAAGTATGTATATATATATTCGAATTTCAGTACATCTTACGAAGAATAAGTACTTTAACAAACGTCGACATTTAATTGAAAAATAACTATCATCTTTTGCGATGGACTATCATCTTTTAGAAATCACGTATTTGTAGTTTGCGTACATAAATATTTTTATAGCGCCATTTTCATAGAAAGATTCAATTCAAAGGCGCTCCACACCCGTTCGAACATATTGATGAATTCAACAGAACAAACAAAAACCCACATTACTGGAAATATCAAAATAAGCATAATCATTCGTCGACAATACGTTCCCAAGTTATGTTATAAAATTAATTTTATCTTCGACTTAGGTTTTCAAGGTTCAGGCCTTGCGAATTTTGGGCTTTTGGAGTCCTACCTTTTCTCCAAAACAAAAATCAATCTACAGTTAAATTCAAACTACATGAGATAGCAGGGTCTCATTAAACCAACCTGTCAACCAAACCAAAAAGTAATATATCATGTATATTGTATTATCACTTTTACGTATATTCTTATGTAATATGTCTGAATATCTGGCACAGATTCACGACCTGTGTTGGAGATGTCAGATCCACAATTTTCTGGGTAAACTAGAGTATTGTGGATTATAAAAACTCATATTGTTTACATATATTTATAATTTGTAACTATCGATTGGACAGAGATAACTGCTGATTGTAAGCGTAGTTATTTCTGAACTTTTGTTGCGGAGGACTGCCTTTCAACCCAGACTTTGCAAAAATCGCAAGTATCTAATGTTGTTTGACGAGGGGACGAAACCGGTTTGATCTCTTTTAAATGTAGCTGTCTGGAGGACGGAATTCGGAGGGTCTTGGACCCATAAGAAAGGAAGGTGTCCTTTTCGTGGGGAAACGTGGGGGTTGGTCTGGAGCCGAATTGCTGGAAAACAAACCGTATTCGATCACTTATCATAACAAAAGCTGTAAAAACTAAAACCTAATCATGTACTTTTCCGAAATTTAGGATAGGGTGGAGATGGCGCCAAAACAAGTAAAACTATACCTTTTAACCATGAAAATTATTGAAACTAATACATGTAGAATAACACCTAATACGATGAAGAAAGGCGATAATACTATGATCATTACATTTATGTATACCAAATTTAAAATTGTAACTACGTCGTATTATATAGATCAGGAATAGTGCAATTAGTATAGCCCAGAAGCTAAGTTTTCCCATTAAAACTCACGATAGGTAAAAATAGAAAATTTAGGGGTAAAGTTAGGAAAATTCTAGTCTTCCTATAGGAAATTAACGTAGATTGCATAGTAGGATAATAATAGAGAGTTCAGAATATTAAAGTCTAAGATAGGAATGTTAGGAATACGAATTCTGTCAATGGTATGCGAGAGTCTGCCTACGCTACAAAGAATAGGGGTTACCACAAATAAGGCCTTGTTTTTCCAATAGTCTGAAACAAAAAACAACACAACGTAGACTCGCGAAAGGCTTGGCAAAATTGACCACATTGGAGTGCAAAAATACCGTGAAAAGAAGAAAATCGGAAACACTCGAATGTTAGCATAGGGCTAGACGTTACACGCTGGCCAAGGAGGAGAAAAACCTCAATTGAAAGGAAAACTACAAAGGGTTTTCCGATCACATTAGTTAGGAAAATTTAAGGCAGCAGTAGAGGAGTCATCTTAAACCGGTGGCGCGAACGGAGGTCTATTGCTAAATTAAATCATAAACGAAGGAAGGACGGGCCATCACATCTTTAAAGCCTAGTGGGGGGGGGGGCCATCTCAAGTCGGGCCATGTCAGAAGTCGAAATAACAGAAGAGAATATATGAGGCGTTGTATGAGTGTGAATGAAGCAAGAAGTGTATGCCAAGATCGAGTTGTTTGGCGGTCCGTCCTATCTGCCTACCCCTGCGGGGAAACGGCATGATGCTTAGTTAGTTAGTTAGTTAGATAAATCGTCACACTTTCGAAAAGTGTCCTAAATTTATGAAAAATTACGTAAAAAAATTGATTAACCACAAAGGTTTGGTTTTTAAGCCAGTTTTTTTTAATTTTTCTTAAAAAGTTCCCTTTTTCTTAAAATCCTAATTTGTTTGTTTTTTTAATATCGATAAGTAGGTAGATATACGAGTATGTATTGATTGTGCTAAATACAAACAAAAACCGTTGGGCTTTGTACTTTTTTTAAAACAACTTTCATAGCCAATGTATGTTAAAAAAATACATCTTAAATAAAACACTAATTTAATATGCAAAATAATAAATGACGCCAGAATGTGAATACCAATTTTTTGAACAAATTGTAATATCCAAAAGTCCAGTATTTTAAATATTCAAATAAATACAATATATCTCTATCATAAAATTATACAAAATAAAATGAGCTCTTTCAAAACATGTGACGATTAAAACAGTAAAAGCGCATCGATAAAAACTCAACCCATTATAAAGCAGTAGATAAGAAAACCATAATGTTATCTTGTCAGTTGCATCCTTCACTCAATCGCTATCACAGGGCGCATCAAAACATGATTTTTGTGAACCAAAAACAGTATGCGTATATTCCGCCCCTTGCTTGCACCGATATCGATAGTGTGAGTGTACTCGTACAGTATAGGTGGTACAGTAAACTTGGGGTATGGGGTAAGTATCTCGTCAACGTCAGTTGTCTACGGTTCGAAGCGATCGATACCCTTATCTTATGGAAGGGTTCGCGTTAGGGCGCGT
Organism: Halesus radiatus; assembly: GCA_022606495.2. Taxonomy (NCBI): domain Eukaryota; kingdom Metazoa; phylum Arthropoda; class Insecta; order Trichoptera; family Limnephilidae; genus Halesus; species Halesus radiatus. Next base: position 14,823 of record JAHDVE020006865.1, read on the forward strand.
ATTATACAATAGATACCTCGGGAACACATCGCAAGATATGGATACAAGGGGACGGTATCGCCTTTCAAATTTATATTCAGGCAACGTCACACAAATGACAGATTTGTACAATCCATGTTTGGCTGGGTTAACAAACAATGTGAAAAGGTTTTTTCGCTTTTTACCAGGAGAGATACCGTCCTAATAGATAACAGTGGTCTCGTAAATGTCATGTAAATAAATACGTTTTTATAAATCTTCACCATCAAGGATAAAATCGAGAAGAGAACAAAATTCTTGAAAGGTGAGCTCTGACAACATTAAATTCGCACAGCTTTTAATGTCCGGATTTCACGGTCAACATAACTTTCTTCATATCACAGTGCCATTTCAATTATGAGCTATGAAGGGTTGAATGTATTTTTAAAGGAAATAAATAAATATAATAATTTAAAAAATATATAAAAATAATACGATATTCTTTAAAGTTTTCAAAGCAATAGATAAACAGTGCCCGGTAGCATTTATGACGTAAAAATGAAGTAGGAAAAAATCTTAGTAGTGGCAGTTTACACAATATTTTATTTCAAACAAGGTCGTGTATCTATGTGAAAGAATTAACACAGCTATAGATATTAAGATAACAATGCTTTATGGAATTAGACATGTCTTTTTGATGAAAAAAAAAATTATGTAACTCTGAAATCTAATAAATAAACGCAACAGAAAATAGATGTAGTTTTTTCATTGTACCGGTACTCCATGTCGCTAATTCCCAAATACCGTAACAGCTGTCACAGCGGTAACCAGTTAATGTCACTCAGACTGGTAAATGTAAGGGGATGGATTCAAAGCATATTATGGAGGGGGTCAATTTGCCGTTACATATAATTCCAAGAGAAGTCGTTTCCCTTTAAGCAAGTTTGCTGGAATCCAAAGTTAGGACACAACATTATCTCTCGGATTTTTTTTAAGATTACCCAGCGATCCCTGATCGAAACACCCATTTGCTTTGTTATTTATGTTTCATGTGTAATGGAATGGAAATGTCATCCGCATCTACTGTAATTATTATTGTGACCACCGCTGTTGTAGTATTGGCTACCTAGGCCGGGCTGGGTTGGGTTGGATGGGGTTAGTATAAGGGTGGTTCGCAACCCCACGTAGAACGCTGCCAACATTTCGCAGCCGTCATCGAACGCTGCCGGACAGACGGACATTAATTTCAGACGAGCCACTTGACATATCACGTGATGTAGGCTTTGCGCGATTACGAAATAAGGATTTGTGGAGAATATGTTATTGTAGTTACCGGGGAATTTATTAGCAGGAAGGTTTTTAAAGGCAGTTAAAAAGAGTGAAAAGAAAGACAAGGTCAACGATCGCATGGCATACCATAAAGTGCATAGACTCTACTCTATTCTGGCCTACGATTTCTGACGATCTTTTATAAATAGTATTTATTCCCAGGATGAAAAAATTATTCATAAAAACGTTGAATTGGCACTTAAGAAATAAAGAAATTAATGTTTTCTATATTGTTATTCAGATAAAAATCCTTCAAATTGTCTAAGCAGTAACGCCTGGGGAGGGGGCTGCTTCCTTAAAAGAACTTATATGGCTGATTAAATTACTAGATTACGCCGAACTAGGGCATTTTCATCGATCCCTTCCAAATTCTTCTGATCTTTGAATTTCAGTAGTTATCAAGACCTAAGAAGGAGATTGAAAACATTCACGATATATTACAGCTTAATGTGTAATGAATTACCTAATGGGGTATTAAATTCTTACAGCTATTGCTTAAGTAGGATAATAGTTCAGTTCAGTTAAATCTTTTTCAATAATAGAGATACGCAAATTATTAAATTCTGCAGAGCTTCGTCACTAGCTAGAATAGTCGAACTTTCATCCCTTGGCTGCATTTTTTCAGTTCTCCAACCGAAAGGGCTTTGCAGCGTCCCGCCTGTAGCCTGCATAATTTGCAGGCAATGCAATGTTGTGTGCAAGCCGTTAAGGTTTCATGGACAGCTGAGATTGAAGAGCGTCAAGATTAATGCATTATGCAAAAAGCGGTCCATCGTAGTATTTTGTTTTATTAATGTGGTTGATTTTATGGTTTTCGCCGTCGACACGAACAGCACCATGATGACACCTGCTTATTTTATGGTAGGGAAGATAGTTTTATTTATATGTTAAGTATCCAAGCTACCGAAATAAGACTTTTGAGAGGAGTTGCAGGAGACACAAAATGGGATTGAATAAGAAGATCGATTATCAGGTAGGAGCTAAACATCGAACCAATGCAGCTAGTAAAAATCGAAAAGTCGCAACTGAAGTGGCTTGGTATCAAGAATGCCTGACGGTCCAATTCTGCGGAAATTGTGAGTGCTATTCCAGAGGGAAGATGTCCAGTGGGCCGCCCCAGACACAGTTGGGAGAAGCAACTCCAGAGGCTGTGCGAGGAGAGGCTAGACCTACTACGAATGGATGCCGTTGCCGTAGCACAGAACGCTTGGTGGAGCCTGGTCGATGCAATGGGTACCCGATCCGAGTAGAAAAATATGAAGAAGATATGTATGTATATTTATAAAGTCATTTATTTTTATAAAAGATATAAACGTTAGCGTTTTAATATATAAATGTTTGCTTGAATTACTGATATTTACAAAGTTGAAAATTTTTACTACTGTAGATTTAAATGGCTATAATTTGTGGTATTTGGGATATTTTAAAACAAAAACAACAAAAAAAACGTTATGTTATTATTAACCTATCCAATAAGATAAAACATAAAAATAATGTAATGTATTATTTCAAGTACCATTTTAACTATGACGATAAGGAATGTTGTGAGAAGAAAATAATTGGGAGGAATTTGAATAAATGGAGTAGAATCGTAATCGAATAGAACTGAGCACACTATTTGAAAAAATTAAACTACTGTAAATTCTATTCGTGGAAAAACGAAATGGTCAATTGGGAGTTGCTCATTGGAAAAACAGAGTTTTAATAATTTAATGTAAAAGTTTCCGAAAAGCTTTCTCTATATTAGGAATTTTATTGTATGCGAGTACGTAATATGTAAAACGACGAGAAAAAATACCAACTGTCACATACAGGTTTTCTTCTGCGAGTGGTACTACATACAATATGTTGTTCTAGATTATGGAATTGGGCGCTTTATTTTAATATGGCCGTAAATACTGAGCTTTGTTCCTTAAACGTGTTTAGAGAGGGATTTCATGTTCATTCCCGCTTTACCGTTGAACGAAAATAAATATCAACTCAATGTAGGCTCAGAATTTCATTGCCATTTTCGTGACTTTCCATACATCGCAAATGGTGTAGTACTTAGATTGTAAACTGACACTTCTAGTTTCGCCTTTTAACATTATTTTTTCTACATGAATCGCGACGATAAAAATAAGATTGATGTAATTTAATCAGGTTATTAAAAATAAATATGTGTATGTTTTTATAATCTAATCCTTACGCATGTCTTTTTCTCCTTTCTATCTTCTACTTTCTTTTATAATTTTTCCAATTGTCATCATATTAATATAATACATCCATATGTTTACACTAGACTTCATACAAAGTAACTGTACTCCATTGGTCACCATGAAACAGGCAGCCGTCTAGTATGGTGATCTAATGTATCTACCCCATAAAAAATGTCTCCATTAAATATCATGTATTTTATGAATAAATAATAAAATGTTGAAAAGATTAACTAACATGGTTTAGAATGAAGCACCACATGCACAATACTTTCAGAAACGACTTCCTTACGTTATTCACTTTCATGGGACCTCTATTCTTGGATGTATGTTATTTCCTGACCGAGGGAGAGGTTACGACGGATCTATTAGCGGTTTATCTATGAAATAAATTTCCTGTTAATTCTATAAGCGTTTTAATTACTTGCGTTTGGTTTTACTAATCATTTGTTCACAATTTTGCAAAATTTTATAAATATTTATATTTAAATAGATTAATTATTTTTATGACTAGAAATTTCAAAAGCAAAAAATTGTTTACATATTGATGTATTGACAAGTAAAAAAATGGAAAAGATTTATTTCGACATTCATGCAAAATATAAATGACTTTATTGTTCAAAGTCTGTTTAGCCTGTATTGAGTATCTGCCAATATGAGTTCATATTCGCATATAATCTGCAATGCAGCAACGAAAGGAAGGTTTGGCCTAACATGCAATCATTGTAAAACTACATTATTGGCTGAAGGCATGAATCGCCACCGCGTGTATTCTCGGATCAATCTTGCGCACCACGTCGGATATGCTAGAAGCCAGGAGCTAGGAGCTACAAGCTAGAACTACTACCTTGGTTAGAAGCTTTAATCTAGGAGCAAGAAGCCTTGGGTAGATGCTAGAATTAGCTCGGGCCTTTGTGCGGTGAAATCACGTTAGTAACGTCAACCTTTGATATTAAATGCATTAATCGACTGCGTGCCGGAGGTACCGTAGACTTTGGATTATTAGCGAAACGTTAATTAACTTCAACTCCGCCTTACATATTCAATATATGATTTTTTTATCAAGAATCATAATTTTGCTCTTTTATGTTTAATTAAATGAAATATAGTGTTATCGTAAAACATTTTCTTTACGTCATATACATGGTGATGTACATTTGAATACTTTATTTTCTTTTGTTTATATGTATTTGCTTTGAAAACTTTGTATGACCTAATATTATGTAACAGTCCAATAATGAGTCTAATTAATAACTCATGGAAATGTAACTTCGTTGTATATCTTATTTGAGATAATTGTTGTAATAATGCATAAGTTATTTTGCTTTTAGGAAGCATAGTTAAAATGAGAAAGTTTTTTTTTCTTCAAATTACGCAAAAGGGGAAAAAATAACTACTAAGGAAATAGATTTAATATATAAATAATGTAGTAAATACATATAAATAATTAAATATTAAAAAAAAAAAAATCTTTAACAATATTCTTTGGTAACTGATATATATTTTTTTTCAAATCAGTATACCGTATAATTATTTGATAGTTGATGGAAGGATTTTTAAAGTTTGAATAAAAAATGTGCCAACAGAAAATAAGGCTTTAAGTTAACAGTTTGAGAAACAAACGAAGTTACTTACCACTAATCCACCAACAATATTAGTAAAAAATCATGCACGTCAAATGTGACTCATATTTGCAGAAAGAAAAGATTATCAAATCTCATGTAACATAAAACTGTGAATTTAATGTAAGCTTGTGGTTAGAGAAACATTGCTTAAATCAAATACTCTTAAATGTCTCCAGCTCTGGACATTTGATGGCAACATACAACTACACTAGTGCCATCTAGCGGCCCGAGTTGTACGAATTGTTTTTTTTTCATACATTTTAATAAATTTTCTGTGTATATTCTTAATAAATTATAAAAAATCGAAAATTCATGAAATTAATATTTGGTGAACTACGTTTGATTTTACTCCCTTTTTGACGTGTTTGTGATTTTATTACACGCGTAACTTTGTCAAAACACTGGCAACATGCTACACTAGCGCCCCTATCGGCCCTAGCTATAGGCTTCTTGACTGTATTTCTGTTATAATAAATATTTTTTTTTGTAACCAATTTAGACACAGACGATTTAAATGTAAATACAATATAAATAACCTCTTTTTAAAAAATATATATATGAATGGGCAAAAACGGAGTAAAATCGTATGTAGATCACCTAATATTTATTTTATGAATGTTCCATTTCCATAATTTATTGAAAATATATTTCACAGAAAATTTCTTAAAATGTACGAAAAAAAAACATTTCCTACAACTCGTGCCGCTAGAGGGCGCTAGTGTTGCATGTTGCTATCTCAATATATGATAAATGTCAGGAGCTGCGCGTGTTATTATATGTCCATGGTATTTGTTTAAATATACCGTATTTCACAGTGATGTTGAATACTGATTCATAGGTCACCTAATTTAATACTAAAATAAATACACTGGCTAATAATTCCACTTTCTGGTTCATTCAAAGTACGATAGATATCATGTTATGCCTACGTATTTTTTACGGTTAGTACAGAATGAGCATGCGGAGATATCATAGGTATATTATAGCCGTGAGACTGAGCCTATTTTTGTGGATCACATCACTAGCAATTGGATCATATTACCTCATCAAAATAAATCCAAGCTACAAACTTGAACTAATTAATGTTACAATGTGTAAACATAAAATAATTGTAGTTGGTTTCGAATCAATAAATTGTTCGGACACTGAAAGATATTCCATTATCTCCGTTGCTCGACTGTAGATTATATGTAGATAGATTTATTTCTTTCCTCAATTAATTTAAGCGTAGTGATTAATTTTATGAGCGTGATATATTATATAAACATTGCTTGTCTTATTATTTTCGGAAATTAACTACTGTCAAAGTATATCGTCAAAATTAACGATATTTTCAATACCTACCAACAAGGTCATTTTTATGATTTATAAATGATTAACGACATATTGCAGTTAACGCAACGACTTGGCTGGACAAATGAGTTTCTTGGCTGATCTCCTTCACAATATATCCCAATTAAAGAAGTCATAGTCTCACTGGCTACTATTTTGAGTCATTTAAATATAAAGGGACATCTGTTTATTAAGGTCTGTTAAAATTATAAGTTTATATCACATCACACAAACAGTATGGAATCGAATCTGTATACTCCCGACACAAATTCATATGCCTTTATCACTCATCTACGTGTACCTATAAGAAGTCGAAATTGTTAATCGATCGTCCCAACCTAGGTAAGACGAATGACCAATATGACCATGATAGACAAAAATAGCACAATAAAGCTCGCCTTTGCTCGGCCATTGCAAGGAATGCGCTGATTTATTGTAACCCATAACTAACGAGAATTATAGTACCTACTGATTATTCACGATTAAAAATAATATGCATTCGCTTGCTGTTTTCGTGATCGTTTCAGGCAAGCTTTAAAGCTACATCATTAGATATTGTGATCCAAATCTTTACACCTCGTACTCCATTATTCTTCCACCTTTATTCTAATAAATTCGTAGCATTAGGCTTCCTTATAAAATATAAATGTTCCTCTATTATTAATGCTTCCTTATACCTAGTATTTTAATAATCCACCACTGTGCAACTATCCGAATACATATTATTCTAAATCCTTGTATCTACTTATTAAAAAAAAGTAATCCTTTACAATCACAGCTAACAGTGTACATATTTAATTTTCTTCCCAAAGCCGAGTAAGTGCAACTTTTGACAAACTAGTATAATAGTTAAATAAATTTTCGTGAAAATGCATTTTATTAAAAAATAAGACGAAAAAACGATGTTAGTTACAAAGCATTACTCAGAACGTACTAGTGTTTTTTTTTAATATTTCTTCTGTGCTTCACAAAGGGGCTGAAATAAGTTACAAACATTTTTGTCGGTTTGAAATATTATAAAGGTAACATTAAAAATAATTGTAGCCCATAGTTCAACGATAATCGCACAAAGGCCAGAGAGCTGTGGACTTTGAATTATTCGGGACGTGAAAATATTTCACATGTGTCCCGGATACCTTTCACCGGCGCGTATCTGCTACTCCGCCTGTTTATTTGCTAGGGGTTTTTGTATCCTTTGTTTATTCCAGTAATATCATGGAGCATAACCTGAACGATGATTACAGCCCGCCATATGCCCACAGCCCGCAGTGCGATCGGCTTCACCTTGCCTTGCCTGTACACTTTACAGGCTGATGATAGAAAAAACTAAGTGGGATTAACATTGGTTACTGGACATTTTTTGTTAAAAAACGGGTTAAATAAAAATAACAATATTTGTATGATTTGTACAGCGTTTTTTTTGTGATAAATCAGTTCAAGGACGATGTGCGTTTGCAATCGACACTGAAAGTTTTTTTCAATCGTGATACCGACTGGCGCAGGTAAGTTTGTTAGGTGACCGCTACCTGATCGAACTTTGGAATGTTTTGAAGTCGAAAAAAGTGGGCATGGAGAAGTACAAAGGGAAGATAAAAGCTCTTTAAATCAATTTTCTTAATGCAATTGATGATCTCTCACTAGAAAAATACCGATGGTATCTACCATCATTAGCATTATTAGCCTTTTATACCAACTTAAAGTAAATATACATATTTCGCGTTCTTACATGAAAACATTCGGTTCATCGTCCATCAAATATTTTTCCATATTAAAGTAGAAGTTATGTCTTGTAAACCGCCTTTAAATTATAATTAACATAGACGTAGCTAAATGGCGTAGCGATAAAATCAAACAAATTTGTGAAAAAAAGAAACACTAATTATTTTTTAATATTTATTACTTAGAAAGAGTAACGGCTGTCGCTGTCTTAAATTACCATTTTTCCCTTTAATGATGGAAGCAGGATATTAAAAAAAAAATAAAACAGAAAAACAGACATACTCTTAATGCGATTTTAATTTTGTTAAATACCTTAACAATTTTCTCCTTGTTTATTTAATACCGAACCGGTTTCACTTTACAACTAACGTCATCAGACTGATACAATTTAAACTGAATTTATGGTATACAAAATCAGTTGCAAAATTAGAAATAAATATTTTTTTTTATTCTTCATTATTTATCACTATATAAAATATCCCATCTGCAAATCTGTTACTTTAACTTAAAAAAAGAAAAGATCCAGAAAAAACTATAATGTTCTTCAATAATTAAAATGTCCCATAGAATCATTTATGATATGACTAAAGAAAACATAGTAAAATGGAAGAATATGATATGCCAAAGAAGTTTTCTTTTAAATACAATCATTCATCAAAGTGCTGGATCCTCAACCATTACACAGCTGTAAAGCTCACCTCGGCCATACATACGGACCAAACACATGCAGGCTGGAATTACAAAACCATAATGTACAGGGTTCACAAATCGCCGGCGATATTTCAAACCCTTCCACGCGTAATTTACAAAACATTAATCTTTGCCGCCCTTCGGATTCCGTATGGAAACATGAGTCAAATCTATTTTCACAATATTGGAAACCATCTTTTTTACCCAAACCAAGTATTTTCTGGCTCACGCAAAATGTTCCAGCATTTTAGATTTTCGAAGCTAGTGCTATGTAGCAGCTTATTTTGAACTGGATAAATAGTATTGAAAATAAACCAATGATTTGTTTTTTTAGGAATCACAGATAGTTTTTAAATAGCTACCGGAGATAACTAAACAATATTATTAATCAATGAGAAATAGTTAAGATGCAGGCGAGTTCTCCACATATTATATATATTGTTTTGATATTACTGTCTGTATCTGTATTTTCTCCTTAAATAAATTAAAAAAAAAAAAAAATGTACAAAAAAATACAAAAATCATTACGAAATAAACATAATTTCTGTAATTAATACATTTTTAAATAATTTCGTTGTGTTTAGGAAGTTTATAGTAAACATATAAAAATATTAACTTGTTAAAACTTTTAAAAAGAATTACCTTTAACGTCTCAAAATAGTTTAGAATTGCGGCAAGGTTTTTTCAATAATTTCTATAGAAAAGTAAATAAAAAATATAAACCATAATCACGAATGTTTAATAATATATTCCTAGAAATATATTTACAAACGTACACAATATTCAGAGAAAACATTACTTGATTTAGCTTTGAATGTTAAAATTTGTGCATTCGGGTTTTTTGTTACTAAAATAGCACTGTACGCAGGTTCGTTTCTGCCGAATAGAACAGAGATCCCGAGTTCGAGTTTCGGTCGCAACCGAAACTTTTTTGTGTTATTTGATATTATTCCAATTTTTAAAAATACATATTTTAAATGTTATGTAAAATACATTACTTGTCTAATTAGAAAATCTTTTCAAGTACTTTCGTAAAGCGGCGTTTTGCGGTACAAATTCAACCTAGCGCCTACTAAAAGCTCCATCTTTCAACGGCGGATATTCGAGATTATTATGACGCAACCTTACTCAGCCAGGTAAATCGGCCTTCTCGTGTTTGATAACAGCAGAGAGTGAGTTTCAGGAAACACCGAGAGAACAGAGCGGGGAGCGGAGCGTGAGAGCGGAGCGTGAGAGCAGAGCAGGACTCTGGTCTCGGGATGTTTTGGTAACTCCACCCACGGCGCGATCGGATGGCCATAATCTAAACATTTGAAACAAACAGCAAAAGCTATTTCGGGGCTGTTGGCGTGGCAGACATCCCATCCTCGGCGGTTCACATGACTTGCGGCTTCGGGCAGTGTGCTGCTGGGTACTAGTAGCTGGAAGTTGGAATTATAAGCATTATAGTGCAGAACACCAGGAAGAAATAATATATCTTATGATTGTATGACGTAGTTATGCTAGCAGATCCAATACACTCTCAAAAAACACTTTAGAATTTTATAGTTTTTTTTTCGTGGTTTTTTCCTGTCCAACAGCACTTTTACTCGAGGACGTTCCGGTTTTCATTCTCCGCTTAAAAATGGTAGAGTGTTCTCATTTATAATGTAGGAATAAGCTGTCGTACGACAAAGTTCATTTTTTCGGGATGTGATTAAAGCAAGGTACTAAAAAGCATTTTATCAAAAAATGGGTCTTAAATAAAAAAAAAATTACTTACTTTACTGCTCATTCTGTTCTTAAAACATCTTCCATAACTGTTCTAATAAAAAAAACTTACAACGAGACTCTTCGGGTAAATTAATATATATATTTTAGAGGAAATTAAATTCGTTAAAATTTCTCAAAATCAATCAGAAATATTTTATTTAAAGAATTAATTAATAGGGACAGTGTTACGACACTAATGGCGGATACTGCGAGGCTAATTGAAACGTTCGATTAAGAATGACCAAAAAGGTGCTTCTCAACTTAATACCAAAAAGAAAAACAAATGTATAGCTGTCAACGGTAAGATTCTTAATTTCAATGCAATTGCAGTATTTAACATGCCTCCCAATAATGCGAATGCACCATACATACCTACTTTAACACTTAAGTATTTTTAAAAACTAATATGTTTTTAATAGATTAATAATATTTCAAGTGGAGGGTATTGCTTCTGCCCGGCAGACTGGTTAAATAATAATAACGATCACGGCCAGCAGAGTATGCGTGTGCAAGACTGAGTGTACCACAGAGCGTGGAGCGGATAGACGATATTTCACCAAGTCAATAATAGGTTTACTCGTGTTTTACGATTGCGTATTATTACGCCCGCATTCTGGAATGCATGGTTCACTCTATTAAAGAGCTTTCGAGACTCAAAAAATTCTGCATTCATTCATTTCATTCAGAATCATGTTATCAAGAGGTAAGTGAGCTAGAAGAGAGCCAAAATACTACTGACTTTTGAATTTCCAAACGGTTCAGTTTTGAAGAACTTTAAAATCATCTTCTGTCCTATCTGGAACCCTTTCAACTTCCGCCAGCATTACATTATATCCCAAATTAAGGATACCATAGACATACTGGCTCCCCAAATCAGGGAAAATGGGTATTTCTAAATATTATGTACGAAGAGCACACAATTAGGAACACCATAAACCTAACTGCCTAAACAAGTCAAAGATGTGAAACGTAAGAAAACGAGTATCAAATAACAGAGCTACGCAAATCTGGTCACTGTACACGGTTAAAACCATTTCAAGCAACGTTGAGATCATAACTAGTTGTATTTTCCCATGCAATAATACCGGGAGATGCCATTACTTCGGGGTTCACATCGTCTTAGAGGTAAAACTCTCCAAGTGTCATACTAGTTGTATGACACATAATGACTTTTACCTTTGAGGGGCGATATTATGCAGGTACTCCAGATTTTTTTTATTTATTTTTTTATTTGGTACGCTTCAGGTAGACATCTACTTACCAATAATTCATTGTAATAACTGGCCACGTCCGGAAATATGATGCTGTCGTAATCCATCGTGTTGTATTTTCCGCAAAACATAAACAAGCAGGTACACAACACGTCGCCACGTGCCACGCGCCACGTGGACAATTTGACAGCTCACAACTGTCACACGTTTCACGCACTTCGTATAAAGCTCAAAAAATGATGTATACACTTATAACTGCCACAATGCAACACGTCGAGAGCTTAAAAAGAAATTTTACGAGATCAGATTTATCACGCAATTATGTAAGATACGTTTGACGTCATGTGGGTTTATTACAGTGTTTTTATGTGTTTTTATAATTGGTTGATAGTTGACCGGAGTAATATTTGTTTGGTATATATTTCTTCACAAGTGTCACACTTACGGTATCACGTAGGCCAAAATACCACACTTAACTAAACTGAACTTCTTCGCCACTTCAAATCATAGAGAAAGCATAATATTTTTTTTAGATAACAATTAAGTTATACAATCGACACACGACCTAAAATCATGGAGAAATCATAGAACCAGTACAACGATATTTCGGGAATTAAGGAATTCAATCAATTCACTGTTATAATTATAAATGTGGGGGAAAAGTTATGTGAAACTGAAGTAATTATTAAACACGTAGGTACTTCTAGATAACAATTAAAACACACACTTGTTACACACGTTAAATGTTGCTTTGTGAAACTATGATACGACCAGCTAAGCAAGAAATCCTAGAACACGCACGACGCCCCGTCTCCCACTGAAACGTTTGAAACTTTAATTCCACAAAACGAAAAGGAAACTTTCGTGGAACGGGAGTAGTGCAAGAGCTGCCGTTATTACAAGTCTTTGAACACTGGCGCCGCACCTCGAGTAAGACCAAATGTTAGCACTATTCGTATTTGTTGATCGACGGATCGAACAGGAAGGATAGCTGGGCGATGCATGCTCGGAATCAAAATAGAGTACACGTGTACCGTGTACTACCGCCCTCTCTGCTTCTGGATTTCACACCGATCCAAACACTCTTGTACAAGTTAGTATTCTGCAATTTAATGTGCCGTGAATCCGAGGATGATTGAAAATGCATTCAACACTCTTCCAACACTTGTAACAAACACTTGTATGCAGTGCCAAAAATATTTTCATCAACAACTTAGTAGAGTAGGTAGAAAATAATTTATTTTTTTTGAAAATTGACTGTGTTCGCGAAAAACAAACATTATTTCTTGATGAAAACGTGTACAGGATATACTTTTTTTAAAAAAAATTTTTTCTTAATTTTTTAGTAAATAGCCATATTTATGTTCATAAAATTTTAAAGTACTCATTATCTTCTAAACTTCCTTCCTTACTGCATTATTTAACAATACTATGATTGTTTACATAATATATTTCTATAACTACTACTGCAAAAAACTCTACTTAAAAGAAATTGATTAACATGCATTCTCATTAATGTTTCCGACAATGCGTTTTTGCAGATGTAGGTAACTTTCATAAGAAAAACATATTACCAAACGTCAATATTAGTTATAAGACTATCCAGATGTTAAAAAACTATTAAATTTATTTAAGTTTATCGATTTCTCCACCGGGCAGCACTGGTCATTCTAATTTCAAATCCGTTGTTTCGAACCACAATCATCTGTTCCGTTTTCTTTAAAAGCAATATGTTCATTTGCTGCTGAGTTCACAGTGTTCAGAGATTCTCAAACTTCAGCCAAATGAAGTAAAAAAAATTGAGAATATTGTTAGGCTTAATTATTTGGAGGTAATAAAGGAGAGTTGAAAGAAGATAACTGAAAAATATTTAACTCTTCAGATCGGGTCATGTCATTGAGTTATTCAAGCAATTATTCGAAACTAATTCATACCCTCTCAACTTTTTCCTTACCTTCCTCTTCTCATTTCTCTCTCCCTCTGCAAAGTTACTGTCTCTAGGCAGTGGAAATTTTAATTCTGTAAAATAAAACTGTCGTAATGAACATTCAAATACAAGTAATATATCTAAAAATATGAGGCATGGTCTAAATTTTAATGGGTGTATTTGGTTGTAGCGAATAAGCTTTCATGGCGCGTGCGTTCTGGTTTAGAAATTAGTGCGTGTTAATTTACAGAAAGTGGGAAGTGTTTATCGTAGAACAAAATAATAGATGTTTAGCACAGAGGCACGTTTAATATTGAATATTATTATGAAATTAAGCTGGTCTAGAACATAGCACGTTGTATGGAATAAGCATTAACATTCGCACACGGTTTTAAAGAAATTTGAAATGTAAACGAGTAACCACAAAAAACTATTGAAGATATTATAGTGTCGCTTAAATGATTATACGTATAAATTTATGTGGATACCAAATAAAATTGCACTAACCCAGAGCTAGTGAAACTATTATAGCCCCAATTTGGCAGGAACGTAAATAGAAGGAGGTCAAGATTTGGACGTGTCTTTTATTTAATATCTCTCAAATTTAAAATAGTTAAAAACATTCATTATTTCATTATTGTTCGAATTCAAGAAAACACTTATGCAGGATATGATTATTTTTATCAAGTCCTCTTCCGGTTTTAACTCAGTAACCTCCGTATTTCAAACAAAAGCTCTTACCTCTCTGCCACCGAGCTTAAAAAAATAAAAGAGCTTAAATTTAGAAACAAGCTTTTCGGCAGTTTCCATTGGTAAGCTTGTTACGTGTTTACAAATCTAAGATCTTAGATACGAAATTAGGCACAAAATTTTATAGCAATTTTCACTTCATAATTTGACTATTCATAAATATCTAACGTCGTGATTGGTGGCTTATGGGTAGTAAATCAAGCAGCAATACGATTGTGAAATAATTTGATTATTTTTGACCTTTTAAAATAAAGATCTTCGTTCGTGGTACTATGATAATTTAACGTACGTAAGTACGTCAAATTATCATTAAAAGTGATATAAAGTCAATATATATATTCTAATAATGTATCCTATATATTTCTGATGAAGAAAGCATTGCTTTCGAAACGTGTTAACATTTTTTAGGTACTTTGCGACAAGAATTTACAATATTCTTCCGGTTAGCATAAAAAAATCTGATTCACAAAAAATATTCAAACACAATGTAAAAAATTGGATTAAATGTAATGATAGGGCATTTACGGGTGCACTCACCCAAATTCGAAATTATTGATCCAACGATTTACGATGCATATATAAATATAAGTATATATTCATAGGTATTTTAAAACCATAAAATAATTTACAAAATTACTGCCTCAACGCAGGTTAGCCTCGTGAGGCGGGTTATGTGAAACTATAACTGTTATTGTATTATTTTCTATTTTACTTGATAAACCACTGTACACTTAGATTATTATATTATACATGTCTTTTAGGCCTAGTTAAATTTAATTACAATAAAGATATTATTATTATTATTATTATTATGTAGATATCTGTGTATATTAATAAAGTGGTGAATACAAAGTAACATTTTAATTTATTTAGTGATATATAAAGTCTTTAATACATGTAAAATTACTTTGTTGTGTCATAATTAATATAATTAAAAATAAATATTTGTGTTTAATAAATTAATATCAACATGTATCGGAAGCGAAGCTTCCCTCATCGGGATACATAGTATACCAACATGGTGTACACAATTTTTTTTCTTAATAATTTTATTTTGATAGTCAATTCATAATTGTGTTGATTTATCCGATCTCCGTCTTTCATATAACGAGTAAAAACTGTTGAGCACTGAGGAAGATAAAATGAAAATATTTTAGGTAATAATGTGTACGTATTAAAAGAAACCACGAAAATAATAACGGCTTGATATCTTGAAAATTGGAAAACAATATTTCTGGAAATGGAACGAGATACAATGTGACGAATGGGTACTAAAACTGGCTGCAATTTAGTGTAGGTATCATATAAACATATTATAAATTATATTTGAAAACCTAATAAATGTATTGAATTTATTGGAATGACTTTTTGAAGCTTATAAACCTCAATGAAATATTTTATCATTGAAGATAATATAAACAAATTTCAAATGAAACACGAAACCGAAAAAGATTCAAATAAAAAGGAACTTGTCTGGGAATCGAACCAATCACCTCTGTCTTACCGGGATAACGTTCTACCATTTAAATTTGGAAGTCTTAAATTTGAAGTATGGTATCGGTAAGAATGACGTAAAATGAACTAGTCTCATTCATTTCAATGGTGGAACATTGTCCCAGTAAGACCTCGGTTCGATTCCCATATGTGACTTATACCCCTTTGTTTTCTGTGTCTTTTTATGTTTCTTTTTTTTTTCATGAATATCGTACTGCTCCAAACCATCTGAAGCCAGTAAGACTATGACATTCCCAATTGGGGGATGTAACATCCAACATCCCTAAGGCTGAAGGTATTGGGAAGGAGATGGGGAATGGGAGGAGAAAGGTGGGGAAATGTTTCATGTTTAATATGAAATTTATTAATTATAACTTCCTCAATGAGAAAACAAATTTATTTCAATATTGCTCAACGTCATTATAAAAATGTTTTTTTTTTTTTTAATTTAGAGAATTGTTGAAAACAATATTTATATATCGTTTTTCAATGTCATTGTTAGAAGTAGTCCAAAAAATAACATTAATTATTTTAACCCTAGAAGATCAATCTCAGTCATTTCGACTTCAAATTCGTGCATTTTATGCCGTATCTCTCAAACTAATACGCCGATGACGCTAGTTCCCCGCGCCAATCCAGCCGCCGACGGTTTGCAGGGAGTGCCTGCGCTATGAGGGGTAAGTGCCTTCATTTCCTTACGACACCCTTGTTTTTCCAGCCCGCGGAGAACTCGAGGTATATACATTAAAAGGTGTCAATTATATCAAAGATTAATAAACGCTATATTTTATGAAAAAATAACCTTTCAAGTTAGTTCTATAGAACGAAAATAAATAAAAAATATGTTTGCTTCCACTATTCTTCAACTCGAATGGTTAAATGTATTTTTTTAAATAATACTATGGAGACAAAACATGTTTTTAATTCCCATCTCTTACATAAAGTTGTTTATAAAATAATATACACGTTTGAAACCTTCGTAACCAAAAAATGCATTTTGTGAAGGTTAATAGTGGTGTTAGTCAAATTGATAAATGATTAGTCTTTAAGACGTATAAATGTATTACTAGTCTTCTAGGGTTAAGGAAAATAACAATAAAGCGGTGCGTTTTAAGTGGGACTTGCACCATAAAACTCGCGGCATCTGAAGTTAGAATAATTCCTTTGGCAACCACCGACCATCCAAAAACAAATATTATTGAATGTAACGATTTGCCAAAAAAAATTCTTCCACAATTCCGAAGCATCGTACCGAAGTATAGCGAAAATTTTACCACAGTTACGTCGTTTCCTTTCATTTGTCTGCGAGTGTATGAAATACGCAACTCAAGATTAACAGTGACGCTAATGCCCGTGCAGTTATCTTCCGTTGCAAAAGCCAAAATCCAAAGTGAATCGTATCGTGCCGGTACTTGTTGCGGCATTGTATTTCTGTCGGGCCTGGACCGATTCCAGTGCAGAAGTGAAATATGCGAAAATAAATGACCGCATGCAAACATGGCCTGTAAGTGTTTCGTATGGGCTGTTTATTCCATTATGCGAGGGCATTATGCCTAACGGAGCCGCGTTCAATTTTGGCAACCATAATTTTTCTCGATGCATTCGGGGCGGGCCGGGGCTTATCACCAAGCCTCCCCCCTCGGGCTGAAGTACCCAGTACCCAGTTGTTTGGCAAAATTCTCAAATGTCTGTAAGCGATTCGGCAGTTTTGCGGAACGATTATTGCCGTGTTTGAAAGATGTAGTCTGTATTGCTGGGAAAATTTGTTTGGCTAAAATTGGTGCCAACTCAATACATAAATTCCAACACAAAATTATCTTTTCAGAGTGCATGAGTTTAATATTTGTGTAGTATTACATGGCAACATTAATTTATTGATGTCAGTGTTTGTTTTCTCGGTTGTTTTTTGTTATTGGTTATAAGAATAGACCTTCGCGTTATTTTTCACGAAAATTAGTATTATTTTGGTAAAATTCGCTTTATTTTCGGAAAAAATTGCATTATTTTCGGAAAATGGTTTTTTTTTACATGAATACCGCACAAGAGTCTCAACTGTTCGTCTGGAGCCAGTGAGACTATGGCACCCCCAATTGGGAAATGTTGTGAGGCTGAAGGTATAGGGGATGGGAAGGAGAAGGGGAGGAGGAAGGTGGGGAAATGCCTGGCAATTCAGATCTGGTCACCAAACACGGCAAAAAGCCATTTAAAGCAACGTTTCATATCTGAATGGTGGTGTTTCACCAGGGTGATACTGAGAGTATCTTCCACTCTGGAACGTGCGCAAATATACTGTATATTAATTTTTAAATCAATTAATTTTTAATAAAATTTCTTTTTTTTTAAATATATTAATTTTAATTAAAAATGTTAATTTTTCAGCAAAAAGCTGTGATATTTATTTATTTGAAAATAAACAGTATTGCTAAAATAATTAACGATATAAATATGATGAATAAAAACAGACCAATTATAAATGTTCACAAATAAAAATAAAAGTATAAAAACTGAACTTTAAAATAAAAAAATTAAAGAATAACATTACAGAACTAAGTAAGAAGTTAATATAAGAAGAAAAGATAATAAGAACATAATTATAAAATGTTCAATTACATGCACAACAATATACTATTGGAAAGGGCAACAAAAGTGGTGCCTTTTATTTAGTATTTAAAAAAACAACTTCTCTTAATTTTTGTGTTATTTAAAATTGTAAAATTCGCGTTATTCGCGTAAAAATAAGGAATTTCGTGTAAAAATTTGCATTATCGCAAATTTCAGGTCTCCAGTTAAAAGTAATCATGTTATTAATTTTGAACTATTGTGGCATTTTTTTAATATTACCAATATTGAGAAAAGTAATTTTAATTACAAAAAAAAAAAACGAAACGTTTCGTTCAAATCAAAATATATTAGGTTACTGTATAAGATTGCGGTAAATTTCGAATTTCATGTTGGCGATGGTATCAATTAAATAAATAAAAACCCATCTACTTATTGTCAAATATGTACAATATCATAAAGTACCTCAACATTTCTGAATTTTGCTATTTTTCTTCAATATTTATTTATTTATTGATATACATAGCACAACAAGTTATTAACATAAAGGTATGAAAAGTGTAAATGCAGCAATAAATAATACAGATGTATAAAAGAAACAGTGTAAAAGCACAAAATTGAATGCAGTACCTATAAAAATCTGTAAAGTTTAAGTAGTATATAGTAAATAATAAAAAAAATTATGAATGTGTAAATATTGTAAAATTGACACTTCGATATCTTGTCTGAGATAGACACACTTTGAATATGAAAGAGTTCTCACCCCTGGCAAAGTCCGTTTTTCATGGAGCGCCGTTTGTGCGCTTAGCGCACTCTCTGGACTGAAGTATGTGAGGAAAGCGCAGCCTGGAAAAAAGTAAATAATTCATGAATATCCACTCATTTATTAGCAAAAATATGATGACATCAGGCGAGAGTATAAATATTCACATTATACGAGACTAAATAGATATACATATGCAACTCTTGCAAAAAATTGCATTAAAAAGAATCTATACGGATACACGACATTGAAAAAACGGTTTCATTCAATTGAGTGAGGGAAAAATTACAGTCTTGTTACATTCTTTTACCACGAACATCGCCTCACACAGAGACCATTCAAATCTCGCGTCGTGAAGCTACTGAGAAAAACGTATTGTTACGTGATTTATTCCCAACTTTTTTGGTGATGAAAGCAATAACAGGAATACATACGTGGCTGTCAAACAAGCAGCTTCCGTATGCATAAAATATCCAAGTCCCGCATATATAAAATTCAGATCAAAACTTGGCATTTTCAGCGAAAACTCCACAGTGTGAATCTGGGAGTGAAAAACGAAAATGGGGAGACAATGATAAAGCATCTCGGTTACGCAGGAAGTTCACACATCCGTAAAAAGGGCCGTAAATTCAAGACACACCTGCAGGTAAGAGAGTTTTGTTTTATACGATATTGGGTACGCCGACTCACCGCAGCCTCTGCTCTGCCCGAGAGCACAGGATACCAGGTAACCGGAGCCCGCAGGAGGCAGGGTGAAATATTAAAATCCATCGCTTTGCCATCCCCTTTGCAAAGTTCACTTTATTGCGTGAAAGTACTTTTTGAATCACATTTATTATTTTTATGCACTTCAATAAGATTTTCATCATTCTTATTTCCCTAAATGGGAACAAAGCGAAAGAAGATTTAGACGATTTGTGGGTACTTTGTGAAGTCAGATGCTATTTATTTTGGTGATTTTCTCTGCGTAAGAACACGAACTTTAAAGTAAATGTAATACTTTCATATTTTACATTTTTCGAACACTTCACCACAAAACCGTTAATATCGCAAATGACTAAATTTATGCATAAATTATTCAAGAAGATATAAAGCGAACGTGATCTTGACCTAAAAACAGAATAACTGAAGCAAAGAAAACTCTTGAACCGTGAGTTCTGGCGTGTTAATTTTTTTTAATAAATTGTCAGGAATATCTCAACCGATGTCAACGAAATGGGTTTTTATTTTTATTTTATTAACACCATTATTTCCATCATGATTCATGGAGATTTGAAATATTTATTTAATGTCGAAATTGTTAAAAATACTCCATATGTTTGGTTCTAATTTTGGAATAGGGGGTTTATCCTAATAAAGAATAAAAAATTAACTGAAAATAACAAAGTTGTGATATGTTTTTTGTTATTGTTTATTTCTTGGAAAATACATAAATGCCGTGAGTAGGCGAGGGCAACGAAACGCATTAAATGTTTATGGCCCAATTCCTTTCAGATATTATAATGTGATTATCATCCCCGCGGTTCGCTCTCATAAATATTCCGAGCCTAATTTAAATTCGAAGCCTTATTTAATGGCTGCAGGTTTATAAGGTTTGTGGGCTCGGGCTCCTGATTATATTATGGACGTATTTTGTATAATGATTCTGTACAATAATAATTGATGATCATTCTACAAAAAGACGCCAGAAAATTAATGATTCTCTTACACTACAATTGTTTTTGAACGATATAATTGAAAGATACCAAAGATTTGTGTAATGTTGTGTATTCTGTAGTATACAGATTTTTAAATGCAGAAAACATCCCCCCCCCCCTCCCTCCACCCCTCTTTTAGTTAAAATTCCCGTTTTTCAAATTTTGAATCACCAAAATGTGTTTTTATCTTTTAACACTTGAGCATAATTTTCACTGTCGGGAAAGGTTTTTCATGCAGATTTATCGACGGAAAATTTTAAAATTTGTTTTTGAATATACAGGTATGACACACCAATTAACATGATATTTTGAACATCTCATGAATTAAAATTTCTTTCCACAATAAGATACCTAATAATAATATGTAATTGAATAAGTTACCAAAATATCATACGGAGTAAATCACTATTTTGCCTACTGTGCGAGAAGGCTGGAAAAAAACAACCTCATTTTAATTATTCAATTTAATTTCTTATAACTAATTGAAGTTTGTAAACCTCATTGTAATATTTAATCTTTGAAGAAAATAATATTAACACATCTGATGTGTTAATATTATCTTCTTCGATGATTAAATATTACAATGAGGTTTACAAACTTCAATAAGTTTTAATAAATAAAATTAAATATTTCTTTTCAGACTTGTAAAATAAGTCAATAGATGTCTCATATAAATAAAAATCGGGTAGGTATATCCGAGACTCTATTCCGATTGCAATTGAGTTCGGGATGAAACTTTGCAATCATCATAAGGATAGCAGCCAATAATATGGGATTTATAAAAATGGAGGATAATATTAACAAGTCTTGAACTTGAAGTATGATATCGGTGTAAATGGCGTAAATTGAACTGGTATCATTAGCTAAGTTGGTTAAGCGGTTACCCCGGATAGGTAGAGGTCCTGGGTTCGAGTCCCAGATGCGACTGAAATCTTTTTAATTTCTCTTGGTTTTTCGGTTTCGTGGTTCATTTGGGGTGTGTTAATATTATCTTCTTCAATCATTTTAATTACTTTACTTTTGATTATTGTAGGAAAACTTTGTTTCAACATTTACATTGGGTTGAAACAATAGTTTCAAGATATAAACATAAAGCGAGTTTCAGGAGAGATACAAAAGTTTGTTAAAATTGCTGGAACATTTCTTTTAAATCTTTTTTACAATGAAAACAATACTGTTATCTAAAATTAACAATTATATGTTGATATGGTTAATTTGCCAAGAGTAATTACTTTTGTTAAGAAATCATCGTGAGAATAATAATTTTTCTCAAAAGCCGACTAATTAATTATTCGCTTTCCACTTTTAATTATTGCGGCGACCATCTTGGAAAAGCAAACAATCATTTCCTGCCTCTTGGGAGCTTTTGTAGTAAAAGGTTAAATATTAATGGTGAAGAGTAAGTTAATCTCATATTTCTTCTGCATTTTCGCATTATCAGAAGTAGAAAAAAAACCCTTGAATTATATGACAACACAGAGCAGCATTGCAAACAAATTAATGTTTCAACTTCTATGTTTGTTAACTGATATGATTTAAGTCTTTTATATTTCGTGACTAAACTCCACAACACCCTTCCCCCAGACATAAAACAAATAGAAAAATTTAGTAATACAAGTCAAGAATAAATGTCTGAAAAAAGGACAATGAAACAACATTAAAAACCATACTAAAGACGATATGGAGGACGCACCTAATTAAATAAGATCATAATAAATCACTCTACTCCGCCACAGCACAGGACCCCCTAGTGAGGAGGACTAAGAAAAACAAAAAGACCAACTAGTTTACAAAATATAACTAACTAACTAACTCACCATCACGCCGGGGTAGGCAGAGAGGACGGACCGTCAAACAACTTGATCTTGGCATACACTTCTTGCTTCATTCACATTCATACATTGTCTCACACATTCTATTATTCCGACTGCTGACATGGCCCGACTCAAGTATCACTTGATCGTGCCATGTCTTCTTAGGCCGTCGCCGGCATCTTCTTCCAACCACATTCGCGTCATACATTCTTCTAACACTCCTTTCTTCGTTCATTCGCTCCACATGCCCAAACCATCAAAGCGTCCCGTTCTTAATCTTACTCATTACGCTTACATCAGCCTTGCATTCTTTACGAATTTCATACATGGTTTTATCACACATTCATCTCAGAGATCTCATTTTTACGGCATTCAGTTTACTTTTATTCTTCCTCTGCCAATTCCATGCCTCACTACCATACAACAGGGTTGGTATCAGCACTCCATTGTGGACTACTAGCTTCGCTTCTTTGGACAACTTTTTGCTAGCGCCAACCGCGTTCAGTCCTCCATTAATGGAGTTTCCTGCATTCACCCTTCTTTTAATATCCCTATCAGCCTTTCCATCTCTTGTAAACCATTTTTCCATTCATGTACAATTTTGTATCTCCAACTTTATACTGTAAAAGTTTTTATTCTTGTACCTTATTTTATATATCATATATTTATTTACATAGTCGCTAATATATATTTTTTTAAACCTACAATGGTAGTCTGGATTTGCTTGCATAGATATATTATATAATGATACCGAGACATGCATACATAGAAAGAAATTGACATGTAAAAGATATGCATAAAAAATCTGCTTTTGATAAAAAACAATTATACGGAAAGGTGACTATTATTATATTTATTATTTATTATAATTATATTTACTCTGGCTTTCCAAGATTAATAATGCTTCAAAATAAATAATACTCATCTGTGGTTATTAATTGTTATTTTGTTTAATCCGTATCACTCCATTAATAAAAATTAAAGTAAATTTAATTTGTGTAGTTATCCATCGCAAAACTTTAGTAAAATGTTAGTCAATTACTTCGACGTTAATTTTTATTTATTTTTAATAATATTAACGTTTTCCTTCAATATTTAATTGACGTAGAAGAACATCCTTGTGAATGTTAAAAAAAACATTAAACTCTGAAACATTAAAATGTGGATTTTCTGTTATAAAATTGTTTTAGGTACCTACTCGTACACCTTATAATTTTTCAAAAAACATGCGTATAGTATTTTCGATTGTTCGTTATAATTTATAAGATAGTTTATTAAAAATAGTGTTGAAACTAGATTATAAAACATTTAAAAAATTATACGGCAAATTTTATAAACAAATGGACATTGACAAATCACATATTTTATTTTTTTATTTAATAATAGCTTATAAACCTCATTGTAATATATTTTTTAATCATGGAAGATAATATTAACAACTCTCAAAATGTACATGAATCCGAAAAGACATCGAAAAGAAAAAGATAATGTTAGCAATTGGAACTCGAAGAGAGGACCTCATGCATATCCAGGACCTTGCACTCTAATGTACATAGCTACAGCTACCCCAACCCGTTCCGCCAGTTTAAACGGTATCATACTTCGATTTCTATGAAGTGTTATTATCATCTTCAACTAATTCCCGTATATTTCTGTATCTTAGTGGATAAGAGCGCAAGGTCTAGGATAGAGCAGGAGGTCCTGGGTTCGAGTCTCAGTTGCTACCGATATATTTTTCTTTTTTGTGTCTTTTCGGTTTCATGTTTAATTTTGTGAGTTTTTAATATTGTTATCAATGATTATAAAACGTGGGTTTTTAAATCACATGATTAATTCATGAATGAAAGGAGGTATTTTCAAGTACCCTTGTTTCGTTGTTCATAAGCTCAAATTTCTTTCCGTCGGAAAAATCCCCCCCTATAAAAGTTGCTGCAAGCGGCCGAGGAATATGTTTTCTCAAATACTTGCGTAATTGCAAGAAGCCAGTGAGGCGGATCATATATGCAAACTCGCTGACATGCAAAACGTCTTTTATACAGCAGTTTTGAGTGTTTCTGTGTACTTTGATATAGATAAGGGTTTTATGTTAACCTCTTCCCAGAAGCCCGGAACGTATAATATATCTCTTTCCCGGGAAATGGTCGCTTGAGGAAACACAGATCTTCGTCTCAGACCGGGCTTATTGTGAGCTTTTGCTTCGGGACCATTCCACAAATACAAGCTGCCTCTGTCTGTCTGAAGACTTGTCTTAATAATGCCGTAATCTGGGGAAATGAAATAATAATATGCCTCAACGGGTTGCGTAAATTGGTTACATAATTAAAGACGCGTTTATAATGTACTTATAACCTTTCCACATGTACTACTTGGAACGAAACACAAACATATTTATAATCTCTTTCAGAATATGGTATTAGCACCACCTTGGCTCTTTCCATAGGATTTTTTCAAAATGCATGAAACCTTTGCGAGGATAAGGAGGGGGAATGCTACCTTTTCATTCTTGTATCGCGCAGTTACTGCTTGGATAACTAATCGTCGTGAATTGACCGTTACTAAGGCACCCCTCACTGTGTACTCCAACGTGGTACACATCGTATTGTGTGGTGCAATGGGACGGAGTATTGTCTCATAGAAGATTAATTGAACTACTTGGAAACAATTGGGAAAACGTGGGTTAAATTATTATTGCTACGCTATCTTAATATTTTACCTTTACAATACCGCATTTTAAAAATGAACGAATGTAATTAATAAAATCATAATAAATACTGTGTAAACTACTGTTTAATATACATCAAAATGTTTCAGAAGCGAAGCTTCCTTCCCCAGGATACACATTATATGAGGCAGGATTTGGTTTCGAAACATGTTGATATTTATATATTTAACAGTGGTGTATACAAAGTATTTAAATATTAAAAATGACGACAAAATAATTATCCTTTTTTGAAGATTATAATTGATACTACACCGTCATGTCTGTACGCGCTTTCATAGAGAGCGTTGGTAATATTGATTCGCACTGCAACAAGAAGACGTGCGTTACACTCCCTTCGAATAGCTGCATTGACGATCTTTGCGGCTGAGTGGTTACGATCGTTGGCTACGAATCCGGAGGTCACGGATTCAAATTCCGGAGTGCGTAAGAAAAATTTATTTTATTAAATTGTCTTATTTCACAATTTAGTCATTTAATAGAATATGTAGTATATTTTCGAAAGTGGTGAATACTATCAGTATCGCGCTGGCGAAAGACCACCACTCAAAATCGAAACGTTATTTGAAATGGCTTTAGCCGTATTTGGTGACATATCTGAATAGCTAGGTACTTCCCGCCATCCTTCTTCTCCATCTCCTTCCCCTCCTTAATGCCATGGAGAATATAGTTAGAAGTATGCACATAAAAGTACGTTATTTAATAAATTTGTCACTCCCTTTGACATGTACGAGAGTGCAACTATTGTCAAATGCGTTTCTATGTTATGACGATATGAATAAGTGATGTGTCTCTGTAATAAGTAAAATTATGTAATGCACTAGTTGTGTGTGACTTTATAACAAATTCTTATTATGTATTGTAAATGTCTTTATCGCATTGTGAATGTTAATTTTGTAATTTAATCTTATGTACGAGCTGATGTGTACCCGGCCTTGTTTTATTTATTTCAATCCAAATGTTAATTTTTTCAAAATATATCTAAATCATAAAGTTCTTAAGTAGATACCTACTCGTGTTTTCCATTTTAAAAATATTCTACCCAAAAAAAACTTCTTCTTTTGAATATGAAATCTGTGGCTAACCAGAGTGTTATATCTATGGGCTAACCTAAATAAAACATGGCGGGTTCAATGTTTTTCATACTAATTTTAAAACGTTATAGCAACAGTCTTACATATTGGATTTCATTCAAACTACTTTCTAAACCTTCCCGGAGCTAATAAAAGCAAACTGTGCTATTTTTAGCGAAACCGGTTTAGTGATTTTTTAGAACATCGAGGACAAATAAATAAAGTTACAAACTTACATTGATTTTATACACATAGATTGTAAAATATTGTTTCTAAAAAACTGTATTGCGAGTTCTGCATCCCACAATGAGTTTCTAAGGTCTTGGGAATACAATGGAATAAAATGTATTGTATACTTTTTTAATAAAAAAATGGTGTTAATATTTTATTAATTGCAAGAAACTTTTACAACATAAACAAAATCTTTTCAGCTCCAAAAAATTTAAATTCTTATTAACTTTCACTTAAGTTGGCAAATACGAATTGTTTGCAGAAAGATACTTGTTATCCATGGTGCAAAATATAATGTTGAAGTCACCAAATGTGTTGTACATAAATGATTTCTTTATTTGAAAAGCCGTCAACATATCCTAGATGTCGGTAAATTTTATCTTTTTTTTTCAATATTTTTCTCTTATGGTTTATTTTGTAGTATTTCCACTTATTTCATATATCCATCGTCTAGCATGTATATATCAACTGCGTTACATATATTCAAAATAAATGATAACCATTTTATAAAAATTTATAAACTTTATTAAAAAGACATATTTTTTTACAGATAATCATAAAATAGCCCACTTTGCGCCATGCCGACACAAATAATAGCAAAGTACTTGCGTTACCTACATACACTACCGCTATCTGGCTCACTCGGGTTTTTTCACCAAGAGTTCAAATCAAACATTTTAATAAAGTTTTAACATATTGTACGAACCTCAATTTGTTGAACACAACTGATTTTTCAAAAAGATTTACGTATTTCCTGATAATCTTAATATAATACGATTTAGTACTTAAATTCATAGCACTCAATGTGATTACTAGTATCGTTATATGACCGAAATTTGCCGAAGCGCCGTCTTAACACTTCTGATTGAAGTGTCGTCAGGTCCATATTTACAGCTGCAATTGCAAGAGTTGGCTGTTTCAATGGATCCTTTGTATCGGATATCCCAGTTTCCGCAGACGTCAAACACACGACCAGATCGTAAAACAGAATAACCCAACAAGCAACAATGTCTACGACACTTAAGCATCAGTGGCCCCATCAACAGTGGCACTTGACTGGATGTGCTCCGCGGAATAGCCCGACTTTGTAGCACCGCGGGGATGCTAAACGTGACTTCGATCGTGATTAGAAACAGGGATGCTGCATCTGGGAACACTTAACTCTCGTGATTTTGCATTTTTTTATTCGTCGAGCCAAGCAGTTTAAACAGAAAAAAAAGTTAAACCCACTCTAGTGAAAATTTAACATATTTTGTATACAGCTTTTGTTGCCAAGAGTTTAGTCTAAATTAAAGTAATTTTTAATTAATTAATAAAATTAACAAGAAATTCTTTGTTTCCACCACTGCTTAATATATAAATATATATTTTATGTATTTATACTGGGTATTTTGATGAGGGAAGCTTCGTTTCCTTAACAGGAAGCTTCGCTTGCTGCTTAGTTATCGTTGACAATGACCATGTCATCATGGAATCAAATCTAGGTAACCGTAAAATTGAATTTCTTAAATATAACGTGAAATACTTCAATTAAAAAAAATGGACCACCCCAACAAACGTCGATTTAATCAAAATAAATTTATTTCATGAAAAATTTTGGCCGAAATAAATTTAACTTGAGGCACCTAAAAATCCATACCTAGATGATTTTTTTAAAAATTTACTTTATGGATTCTTTTATATTCTTTCATGTATGTGTATATTAATACGAACTAAACTTGTCAATTTGACTGTCCTAAAGTGGAATTTCTGCCTAGTTGGACAGTCAAAGCCTTAAATATTTTTGTTAATTAACTTGTGTTTCAAATAAATTTTATTATTATTATTGTTTACAGTACAACGGGTTATGAAGTCTACACCTTTTTCTCCCATATTGGATTGTTTTATTATCGAAAACGGACATTACGAAAGAAATAATAACACAAAACCTTTCTGCTTATACTTATTGTATTCGATACCCTCTTGTCTCTAAATGAGAATTCATACTAAGGATGTTAGCATTAGAAATGAATACAATTTTAGTTTCTCATTTTTACAGACATCCACCTAACCAGAACTCAACAAATTTATAAAATCCGGTACTATAATATTCCGCATTATTTTATTGGTAGTGTAGGTATAGAAAAAAAACGTGTGATCATATTTTGTGGCTTACTATGTTGATCCTAAAACTCTACTGAAGCTAGCATATCACTCATACCTAACCACGACATATGCATGTATGTATTTTAAAAATAAGTTATATACGGACATGTTTATTCTGATTTATAAAATGATTAACAAAACATTCTTGGATTGCGGACATTCCAACAAAGATTTGTTTTTTTCCACATAGTAATATGTGTACGGTTTCGGCAAACGGAATTGTTTTCCATTCGCGACCCCGACGAGGCTGGTAAGGCGTGCTCACCTGAAGTTGGCACATAAATATGGAGGGGCGCAATCCACTATTTCACAGGCTCCCACCCGCACCTCACTCCCCACAGCCGGGTTGCCTATTTTCCTATCACCGCCTAGTTACCTCGCCACTTCCTCTTTTTGGGGTAGAAACCGTTTTCGAATTTTCTATTTCAAAGAGGCTTGTGATTTTTTCCGCTTATTATGAATATGATATCAACTGAAGTTTTGATTTTGTTATTTGCAGATGAATTTCTTTTCCTTGTTTAAGAGTAAGTAGTCAACATAAATTTAAAAAATGCATTTAAAGCTGCTTCACAGTGTATGATGTACTTAAACATATATTGTCATGAAACTATGCATAAAAACGTATAATTTCATCATAATTATACAGAACACAGTGAAAAAATAGAAAAATCGATAAAACTGAAGATAATAACCCCATGAAATAAATAATAAAACAACAAATCTAACCTAACCCGCCCTAATCTCAACTAACCCCTCCTTGTTTTGTACAGTTTTATCCACTATGTTACTCTTACTGTTAAGAGGAACGGCTGCGCGGCCTGTTTTATACAAAACTTAACTTTGGATTTGAGGCCAAAATAGTCACCTAAAGCTAATGATTTTTTTTTTCGTAAAAAAATATAGTAAATATTGAAGAATTGATTTTTTTGCGATTTTAGAGGCACCAATTAAAACCATTTAACAATTATTTGGGAGCGATTGGTGATTTAAAAAAAAAGTTTTACCCCGTCTACTTTGAAAACATAATGAAAAATAAAATTAAAAAAATGTATCAAAATAAGCACTATGGTGGACTTTACCAATGACTCGACCAATTTACTTTGGAACAGAAATTTGGCATACATAATTTAAAATATCATCCCGAAAAAACGTTTTTTTTTTAATGTTTTGTTTTTAAATTTTTATTTACGTAATCACGTTTACAAGGCAAAAATGATATTAAAAAAAAAACAATAAACCTGCAAATAATTTTCAAAGTTGCCTATAAAATTGCGAAAATTATTTTTTTTTCATGGCATATACTTCATAATTGAAAAAAAAATGCTTCTCTTTTAGGCTAGATATTTACTAAGCCTTTAATAAAAAAAATATATCATTCAGTTTGGATGGGTATTTTGACCTCAAATTCAAAATTAAGTTATGTATGAAACAGGTAGCGCAACCGTTCCTCTTAAGTAACAAATGTACATATTGGATTTAACTCGTAAAAACAAAATGTCTAGAAATTGTTGCATAATTAATGGCCAAGAAATACAATTATTTTTTTGTATATTTTCATATGAAGCGGTAACTTGATGATTTGACATTATAATTTAAAAAATAAAATAAATTTTATTTAAATTTATTTGATTATTTATGAGTCTACTATTAGTGTTTTTGGCTTTCCTTATTTCTAATGCCTCTAAGTTATCCAGTCGAATGCCGGTTCCATTTTTATGTAGTAAACTAGTGCCTGTATTTTTATTGAATGTGTGGTCTGTTTCTAAGAGATGGTTAGCAAATTCGGAGAATTAATCATTATTTAGGCATCTTAAGTGTTCTTTTGACAAAAAATTGTACATTAACCTCTCCTCAACTATTATTTTTTTCTTCAATAGATGTAAAATAATTATTATAAATACATTATTTAAATTTAATGTAAATCAAATTTAATAATATTATTATTAAATTTTTGGTTTTTATTATTGTGACAGCTGTTTCGGCGATAAATGCCATTTTCAAACTGCGGTTAATCCACATTGTGATGAAGTATTTAAATGATTTTATTCACTCCCACCCATTCTAATTTGGACGGGTTTTTAAAAAAATAATGATTTATTATCGGTAAAACTGATTTAATAGAAAATAGTATTATATTAATTATTATGTAAAATATTATTTTTTAATCAACGTTCTATTTCATCCAGTTACCATATTTTATACATCAAGAGAAGTGGAACTAAGAACCTCCGAATTAATACTTCTGTCAAATTCTAAGACTCCTAACATTATCTGGTAATTTAAAAAATAAATTATAATGTCACATCATAAACCTATCGCTTCATATGAACATATATTATTTAATAATTTTAATTAGACGACCTTCCGAGAACTGATGAGTCCTAACCCAGAGCGTGAAACCTAAATATTTTCCTATTTCCACGGTGATTACCTAATAAGATTTTCTGGAAGTATCAAAATTATTATTCTTCCCATAATTATTATTCTTATTTTTTAGCGATAGTGAATTAAAAGGTTGAAATATTAGAAAAACAGTTTTAATTTCATTATCTCCACACATGAGGCCCCGAGGAAAATAATTGCCCTCAAGGTCTATATCATTTTTAGGGATGCTGCGTGGAGGATCTTTTTAAGTATAGGAAGATGTGTGAAGGAAAAGGGTATGACGAGTGGGTAGGAATCTGGAGGTCAGTGTGTCTAGGAGTGATGGACGTAATAATCCAATCCTCCACTGCGGTGCAAGGCGATGGACCGAGAGAGTCCCGTTGGAGATTTTAAGAATTTCCCTCAACCGGCCTCTCCCGATCCGGCCCACCACGCAGCTGGTGGGAAGGAGCATCCGCCGCCAAGACCTGGACAATCCTCACCCCGTGAACTCGGGCACAAACAAGACAATAAACGTAGCAAACCACTTGGGGTGACCTATTGGAGAGATGTTAGTTGTCCAATGATTGTCTCCCGAGACGGCGGTACACATACCCATCCCACAAATTGGAAGTTAAATCCCAAATATAAATCCCCAGATATTCAAATGTTTTTTCTCGATTAATTAATGAAAAAAATGTTATTAAAAAAATAAGTAGTGCGTTTATCTACTAATGATGTAAATAAAAATATGTCATCATAACCGCTCAAATTGTATCTTTTAAGATTTTCTTTTCCGTCTTGGCTTAAGCAGCCGGATTTGTAAGGCGGCTAATGTATATATATGAACGGTGGAAAAAAAAACAGTCGGATGGCATCCAAGATCTCTAGAAATCCTTTATAACGTCATGGTCCGTTTGGTGGACATTATTCTGATAGGTCTTGCAATATCGTAAGACACATTAATGTAACCCTAGAATGAAAGCGAGGAGTAAAATTTATTTTGTTCATCTTCAGAGGCGACCGATCGCTCTAGCATTCTTGAAGATATGCTTTCTTTCAGTAAAATAATTAAAAATGTACTTTGTTTGCACCACTTTTATAAAAATAAATAAATATCTCTACATGTTTCGACAGCAATGCTGTCATTCTCAGGAATATATGAATACGAAAAAATAATTTCCAGTACAGATAAATGATGAAAATTGGAACAATAATTTAAGAATATACAAATTATAGACATAAACAAAAATTAATTAAAGTAGGTAAGTAATTAATCAAAAATTCTATTAAAAAATAATTATAAAACATTGAATAACAAATTTGTATTAGGAATTAAAAAATAAATTATTTTTATTTTTAATATTAATTAATAATATAGAATAATCTATATTAATTAATTTGTTTGAATAAAACTTCTTTCAGTTATCACCTCAGCAATGCGTCTGTCCTCATAGTCGCAGGTTGCGCCTTTTTCTCGCAGGTAAGTTAAAAAAAAATCTTTGCGGATATTTTACATTTTAAATGTCTCGTTAATGGTACAGTGAGAACTATTGAGTGAATTTTACTGTTATTCGCAAAAAACTAATGAATGTTGCATAATTTTGATCAATTTAAGCAATCATTATGTTTACTATGAGTGATCGCAATTTTTATATCTCTGAACGACTAAGATTAATCAAAGACAGGAGAAAAATGCCTGTTTTATAATGGGAGTAAAATATACATCTGCTTCCATTAATGAGTTAATGAATGACGCTGCCATTCCAGACTTAATACCGACAGGTCTTTACCAGCTGGTAACACATTAGAATTTAATAAATAGTACATTTGACGAGCATGTTATCCAATTTAAAGCATATATCTCAATTTATGTAAAACTCTTTTCCAAATTACGGCTTTTTAAAGCTATCTTGTAAAGCGATAAATTCTAGTAACTATGTCTATTACTTGTGTGCACGTGTGGTAGATACGCGTGCTCGGGAGTATGAGTTCACGTGCAGAAACTTGCCTACAAGTTGGTTGGCTGGCAGGGAGGAGAGTACGGGGACGGGGGTTGCTAGGGGCAAGGGGGCAAGGGACGGGGCTAGGGGCTGGTAGCACCCACCCTGCTATTTACCGGCGGGAATGTATTCCGATCTCGGATGCCGCCGGAGCCAGAATATTGGCGCAGTGGAATTCGATTTAGTGTGGAAAAGAAGAAGTTTTGGTTCGTGAAACTAGTCGTATACGTACAGGTTGGGTGTCTTAAGTGAAGAGGATAGAAGCTAGACGCCTACAGAACGAGAAGTTCAATACGAAATCTTGAATGTTATCTCAGAATGAAAAAAAAACAGTTTTTATGAAAAGATCACTATATAAATATTTAGGTACATATCTACCTTTTTTTTAAACTTATTGTTTTCATCATAAGCAAGTAAGTATACTATTTTATTTTTTACTTTGTTATATTCATCCAAATGCAAAATAATCAACCTTTCAATTTATAACAGTTTCGTTTAGGTACTGACGTATAGACTTTATATTGTTTCATTGCTTTTTTTTTAATTACTCATATGCCATGACCATATATAAAATATATATGTATATTAAGATGAAAAAAATATTTATCTTAAATTCGCCTGTGCTATATTACCAATTGGTGCCTTGGTAGTATATTGTAAAGTACACAGAATATTATCAAATATTTTCTTTATCATTTGGGGGTCTACTGACCCGAAAGTTTTACAAAAAAGTTTTTTTTTTTCAGAAATTGAAAGTAAACAGGCACCTCTGTTTGTTGGGTTTAACGTTGATAATACATTTTAAATTCACCTGTCTATATTTCCCTTCTTTCACTCGACCTTTGACATTATGATGAAGTCAATCAGTCACAAACAGACACCAATACTGTGCGCACTTTTGTTGAAATAACCACGCGAACTCAGTTGTGACCTGTTTTTAAAATATCTAAAACAAGAAAGGAATGATCATATCCTGTGCTTGGTGACCAAGAAAAGTAAAAAGATAATGTGTTACCAATTTGTTTGGATGTAATGAAGTATATATATGATTCTGATTAGAGATGACTTCCGGTGGATTTCCAATGGGAACGATCCTTCTGTGTAAGAAGTAGGTACTTTACAATGAACTACCGAGGCACCGATTGGTAATACGGCACAGGAGAATTTCAGAAAAAAAAAAAATTTCACTCCGCCTTAGTGTATATAATTTCATATAAAAGTAACGAGTATATTGAATTATTATTTTGAACTATTAATTAAAATTTAAATGCTTTAAAATAATGCACAGCGTTTTATTAAATACACAGCAAGCGTTCGCGTTAAAAAGCTTGTCAGTTGACAAATTTATTATAAAATTATAATATGTAATGAGCATATCATTTGCAAATTCCAAAAAAAAGGTTGTGTCCTAAAACAAAGGCTTCAAAATATTTTCATTTGCCTCAGAAAAACAGATCCTCTCAGGGTATGGTACCATCGCCACACTAGCACTAGAAGATTATCCGCGAGGGTGGCGCAGCAGTGACTGTAGGTAGGTACATAAATTACAAACATGTCGTAATGTATTGAAAATCGACGATTTATTATTCAGCCTTGTAACTTTGGCAATAATTTTGTATTTCCTCATAAATTAGGTGGCATTTTTACAATGTGTGAATAAAACCTCAACATATTCTTGTTTGTTGTGTGTACTAACGAAAGCTCCATACCATGACTCCTGAAGTCAGTGTTTGATAGGTCTAGAGCAGCGCCCGGTAAACTTTTCTAGTAAAGAATCGGATAAAAAAAAAGTAAAGCTCGGCGGGCGAGAGAGCAAACTTAAAGACACCTGGGTAATTCTACCCGATTAGAAAAAAAGGTTATCATTGTCACGAATGAAATATTTATGTTTTACTAATTATTAAGTCATTTAAGGTACTGGAAAAATAGAATCAAATAAAATCATTGAACAATTATTGTAGCACACAGAAACAAAGGAAAAGTGTTAATTTACTTTTCACTTCATAAAATAGAATATCATTTATTTTTATTACAAACAGATTAAAGATTTGAATTGATCATCCGAAAAACTCAGTTTCTTTAAAAATCGCATTTTGTATTAAACACCGTTTTCGTTTCTAATCTTCGCACATTTACTGTTTTATTTTACAAAGAATTGGACACTGCCTTTTTTGAGGTAACTGACAATTTTGAAGATGTTGCAGTTAATTTACTTAATTTTAAAATTGTATAATCCATAATTAGTTCGCTTGCCGGATTAAAATCGGCAGCGACCGGGGTTTGGCCAGCGGGCCGTGTTTGCTAAGCCCTGTTCTAGTGTAGATGTTTATTATTATTTTAATTTCATCACTATGCAAATCGCACATCAATATTGAATAATTAAGCATTATCTTTTTTTAATGCTTTTACTCGCAATTAAACGTGGCATAATGTAAGTGTCCGAACTTCTATTTGTTTTTTTTTTAGATTTGGCCTTAGATCGTTTGACTTGTGAAATATATACAATATATTTATTTATTTGATCCATTGATGAACGCCCATTGCATTTTAATATACACCGTTTGGATTTCTCAGTAATTAAAACAAAACCAAAAATCCCAAAACAATGCCACAAACTTCAAAATATTTATTAAAACAATAATATACAAGATATCTGAAAACTTCGGAGTACTTTCAGGAACCATTAAAATATACTTTGGGTAATGCTCATTGGTATTTATGGAAAGGTCACTAAACTAATCAATAACCAGCTGGTAAGTATGCATTTACACCTCTTTCATCCAAACAAGTTCATACTTCTATCCAAACATCTTTATTTTGGAAAACTTTGAAGATCTTTCACACAACGTCATCCTGTGATAAGTTAGTTTTTTAATCTGTTTATTGTTTATTTAATTAATTAAAGAATATCATTTTTATGTGTTATCGAAGAGAAACAAAATATTTATAATGTTTTTATTTTATTTAAAATAAAATAATACAAATTACTTTTTTAAAACCGCTATGTAATAAATAAATAACAACATGTTCCTTTTTTTCATTTAAAATTATGCTACAAAGTAAATTATTTGCATTTATTGAAGAAAATGATTTTATTTCATTATTATTTGAAAAATTACATGTATAACAAAAGCAAAATATAACCGTGTCGAGATGAGCTGCTTTACAATAATTGAAACGATATAAATCTCCCTGAAAAATTAAAAACAAATTATTACAAAAATAAATATAACAATGCAGTTATTTAAATAACAAATTTTACAGTTGGAGAGTACATTTATATAGTTTACATCAATCAAACTTCACTGCAATTCAAATATTATAAAAATTCCCGTGTTGGCTCAAATCAGTCCCAATCGTATGGTATTCCTACTGACCACGATGAGAGGGATTGCATTCATAATAATTATCTAAAAGAAAGCATTAAATAATAAATAAATAATAATTACGCAATCAGAAGAAAATAATGAAAATATCGAGCATAATGTTTCCACGCTGATTACGACACAGGAGACCATATGGGTAATCCATAATCACCATTCTCAGCTAACATAGAGTTTTTGGACCATTTTATTTAAAAATAATTTTAGCAAAGAAGACTATTCAAGAAAAACTCCTTTGTCCAACTGGTATTTATCGGCTGATAAATCAAAGAATAATAATATATAATATAACACATCAATTAAAGCGTTGCGACCTTGTAATGTTTTGATTTTAACAATGTTCTTGACAAATTTCCAGTGAGCCTGTTTTATGCACAATTGCCTTATTGTCATAATCTTACCATAATAATATTAATTGGTTGATTTGTACGGCGCCGCTTTTTTGAAAAATCACCTCAAGAGCGCTGTACAAATATTACTTCCTATTCTCTATCTAATTATGTACAAACAGACACAGAAAAACATACTTACCTGATGAACACAGTTTTATTAGAAAATTTAAACTTAGAGAAGATATGCTGTTTACAGCTATTTTTTCTATTGATGTTAAATTTATTAGACGATTGATGGTACAAGAAGAGTTGGTATTTATTTGAAATATTAATAATTTTTAGGACTGGAAATTATTTATAAAATGATCATAAAAAGCTTTTTCTTACCCATTTAGTTATTTATAGTATTACGGGCTGTAGACGCATTTGCGCAGAAGCGCGTGAATTTTTTTTACTTATTCTATAAGTGACTTTAGGTAAGTACTAACTGGCTACCCTAGCTAAAAAAATTACGTGTGAATTTCTTCCATTTAGGGATACGATTTTCTGAAAAGATGAGTTTTAAGTTTAGCTCTGAATTCTTTTATCATTTTTAAGTCATGCCGCAGTTCATTACAGGCTTTATGTCCTGATACTCCGAAAGCACGATCACTGAAAATCGTATTAGGTGTGCGCTTTGGTTCCTTCAAGTTCCCGATAGCTGATGACGCTTCTGACCTAAGGGTGGACTACCGTGAATTGGTATTTTCAGGAATACATAATTCCGATAAGTAACCAGAGCCATTCCGTTAGGTGACTTAAATACCATCCAACAGAGCTTGAACTAGAATCTTTCAGGACATTTGAGCCAGTCGAAATTTTGAGATGTTCTGAAATGTGGGAATATTTAGATACGCCGGTGATAAGATTTGCCGCAGCGTTAAAAACTGATTGTAATATTTTAATTTGGTATTTGGGGAGACTTGCTTATATTACATTGCAGTAATCTAGACTTGACACAACTTACGAATTGACTAGTAATTTAGTCGCCTTTGTTTGGCAGGTTTCTCCATACCGCTCGAATTTGCTTCAATTGAAAGAACCCTGAACTTACAGTTCTGTTTATTTGACTTTTAAGGGAAAGGTCTGCATCCAGATTGACAGCGAGTCGTTTGATACACGTTTTTAGAGTAATGTCACTTTCTGAAATATGTGTTGGGGAGTTATCGATGATATGGTGACGTCTGCTTTTAATGATCCAGAGGAACTCTGTCGTCGACTGATTCAGTTTCAATCTATCTGAATTCATCCAGCAAGTAATTGCTTCTAGACACTCAGCTAGCAGTAAAAATAAACTTGTTTATCATCAGCATAGCAGCGAGATTAACGACCATATGATTCGGTTATTTTAGCTACATCATTTGTCAAGAGGATGAATAGCAGTCAGCTCAAAACGGACCCTTGGGGTACTCCTGATGAAAAGCTTGCATAGTTTGATTGGTTTTGCCCCATCTTTACTGCTGGTAAACGATTGGTTAAATACGATATCAGCCAATCCTTAAGTTCACAGTTTAAACTAAAGCATACTTATAATCGTGTAACAAGAAAATCGTGGTCAATCGCATCAAAAGTGGCACTCATGTCTAAGACTGCCAGAAGTATTAGCTTACCCGACTCGATGGCAAGAGTTATATCCGACAAAACGCGTAGTAACCTAGTTTGCGTTGAGTGGAACCTACTGTATGTGGATTGGACAATTTATTTGCATTTAAGTGACTTATAATCTGCGAAGCAGTAATTTTTTATAAGATTTTAGATAAAAAATGGAAGATTTGAAATTGGTCGGTAATTTGAAAGATCTTCGGGATCCAAATGTGTTTTTTTTTTAATAATGGAGTTACGACTGCTGATTTCAGCGATTTTGGGAAATCACCCATGCTAAGTGACTTATTAAAAAGATGAACTAGAAAATGAGCTATTTACGTTCTCCATATAATAACTGAAAACTATTGAACACGGTGCATTTTTGTGAAATGATTTTTATAACATTTTTCAAATGTTTTAAATTATTTAAGAAACCACACCAAATCTCTTATAAATATAAACTTGTATAGTTTGAGTGCAAAACTACAATCACTACACTCAAATCACTGAAAAATAAAAACATGTTGTATTTTAAACGTGAAGAAAAATGATTAGAAACAGAAGGTACCATAAAATGCGTTGCTATTAGAACTCTGTTATACTAAAAGATTAATTTTAATTAAAAATTGTATCAAATATGCTTACGGTCTTACCCTTTTGAAGCTTTTATCGATATTATTATAATACTGTATTTACAAAATCTAAGTTTGTGACGTCATAATTTCAGCCTTACGCCTTCTCCTTCGAACAAAGCCCAGAATACACAAACCCTTCGCGCAGAGGGGCTATAAAACGAACATTAAATAATAGTTGGAATCCTGGGTGATTAATTCTGTCCGGGTCATGTAAGTCTCGGCTTGCATAAACATCGATACTGGAGTCGGACAAAGGGGCGCTTTTGGTCCGAATTTCTTCAGTCCCGAGCCCCTTGCAGGCCACCGTAGATAGCCAACAGAATATTCCAAATATTTTGCAACAAACTCTCTAACTAGGTACCTCTTCAAAGTAGTTATATATTAATTCAGCTTGGGATGAAAATGTTCGTTTGGATATGGAAGAGTTTGAGGGGCTTTTTGAGGTACAATGTGTAAGGTATGAATGTAAATAAGGATGGTTGGAAACTGTAGCAGTCGTCAACCTTTTTCGTTCTAGCTACTCTATACCTTTTTATTCACAAATTTCAAACTAAACAAAAAAATTGTAGTTTTTTTTTTAAATTCCTTATATAAACACAGATACGTGATACGAGAAATTAATTTCGCGTTTGTAAATCTAAAACGTCGACCGTTTTTATTTTTCAATCAAGGCTTGCTGTTTTAAATAAAATTTTAAATGGTCGTTAAAGTTATATTATGGTGAGAGGATCTAAGGTATCACGCCTTTGGGGAAGGCATGAATAAATTCTATTTATTTGCCATTACCGAAAGCCTCTTTTCTAAAGTTGTAAATCCGAAATATCTAGTCATAAACCCTCCTTTCAGATGAATCCAGGGCTGAACTTTTTTTTTCCAATGACTGTTCTAATGCAATTTTCACGTATTTTTTCAGAAATCCACAGCTTAAAAGCTTTCGCGTTTAAAAAAACCCTCATGGCTTTTAATAAGGCTTCAATAGGGGGCTTTCAGCCAGTGAGTGAGCGCTCGAGCCGCGCCTTTGTTTGTCCCTAATCACCCACACAGGTGTGTGAGGCTGGGAACCTGGAAACTTGACAATAGCCTTTTTCCCAGACCCCATTATTTAGCTTTGCCCCTGCTATTATTTGCCTTTACCTCGGCTATTAAGAGGCGAAACGATTTCGGTAAACAATCGGCGGAGCTAAAAGGATCGGGGTAAAATCCTGAAAAATTGTCATTACGGTTAATTTAAAATAATTTCTGGATGAGGTCATCCCAGCAACGGCCCATTCCAGGACTTAGCGGTAAGCGCCCCTAAATAGGCTCTTTGCCGGAGCTTAATCGGTAAGTATGTTAACGATTCGAAAATAAAGTAAAAAGACTTTTCCATTATTCTAATGGAAAAGCAAGCAAAAATAAGCACCGCGATAATAACTTCTTGGTTCACAAGCGGTCGTGTCTATTATTCCTTGTCATTTTTTTGATAAATTTTTATTGCGATCTGAATAACCAAGTTAAGAAATTTGTGGATAAATTATACTCATAATCACATAATGTACCTGAATAATAAATGTAATATCAATAATAAAAGAATTAAATAGTAACTGAAATATTATGCGATGGGCAATGTTTTCTAATATTTTGCGTTCAAAATCATATCGTCCCAATCTAAAACTTTATAATATCATATGTTAATCTGAAATGATCTGCCAGGTTTGTTAGTTTCTGTATCTGTCTGTACCTACATAATAAGATACACCCCGACAATCAATATTTGTAGAACGTTCTTGAGGTGATTTATCACAAGTAAGGCGATAAATAATAATTATTTGAATACGTCGATATAAAGAGTCAGATGGAAATAAAAGTCACCATTTAATAAAATATCGCTTAGGTAGTTAAATATTTTATAATTTCGTCAAAAAATTGGTATTCACTTTGTGACATCATTATTAATAAATGAATTTAAAAATATTCTTATTATAAATATACATTGATATCCACATGTTTCGAAAGCGATGCTTTCATCGTCAGCAATTCATGAATACTAAAAAATAATTTCAAGTATAGACAAATGAGAAAAATAAGAACACAATAATGTAAGAATAGATAAATTATAAACATGAAAAAAAATGATTAAAGTGGAATAAATAAATAAATTAAACTGATTAAATCAATTTTTGTTTATGTTTATAAATTTTCTATTTTTACATTATTGTATTCTTATTTTTATCATTTGTCTATACTTCAAATTAATTTTTAGTATTGATATATTCCTGACGATGAAAGCATCGCTTTCGAAATTTGTAGTTATCAGTGTATATTTATAAAGTGGTCAATACTAAGTATATTTTAAAATTCATTTAGTTAAATATTTCATTACGAAAACCATTTAGAGTTCAATTTCGTGGTTGGTGGTTGCATTTAAATAGAAGTTGCGCCTTTTAACGGGGACATAAATCAAAGAAACCACAAAATGTTTGCGGTCAGCGCGCAGGGAAGACATTTCAACCGGATGGAATAAAAACTGCACCGACCTAACGAGGTATTCGGCGGGAAATTTTATTAAACCAGTGAGCGAATGTTAATTGCGCGACACTCGTGAAAATCTCTTGCATCCATCACGAACTCGGTTTACCTGAATATGTGTTTGCCATCCTGATTTACACGAACATTTTTATAACGAAAAATTGTAGCGTCATGTTTAAGTAATTTGCGGGATTGGTAAAAAGCGTGATTAGAGAATACATTTTTAAATAATAATAAAACTTAACAGTTTGATGAATAGTGTCTGAAAATATGTTTAAAAACTGAAGAAAAATATGTACATCTAACATTAAAAAAGTACTGGTGATAAACGCGTTTCTTCATGTTACCGCTGCGTACGTATCATCAACCCAAATCAAACATCGAAATTTTTCAGTTAAATATTGAAATATAAACAGCATTACCGA
Source organism: Halesus radiatus (assembly GCA_022606495.2). Classification (NCBI taxonomy): domain Eukaryota; kingdom Metazoa; phylum Arthropoda; class Insecta; order Trichoptera; family Limnephilidae; genus Halesus; species Halesus radiatus. The sequence goes on from JAHDVE020006865.1 coordinate 57,079, forward strand.
CGCATTAATCGTTATAGCGAATGACCGGAATGAAAAGAGATGTGATGTTCTGCACGTTTCTTATATTTATCTGCAAAATTAATGAATGCCATTTTAATAAAAGTCAACAAAACAAGAATTTTGCAACAACACGTTTTACTTACATAAACTGAAACCATGTGTAATTTAACGTATTCGATAGAATAATAAAAAAGGGCATTTTTTAATATTTCGATAAAATTTTAAAGGTTGATTATCTAAAAAAAACTTCTCAAAGGCTGTTACGTTTTAAGTGTTTTGAAAGAAAAGAGTGAATCTATTCGAATGGTCCTCTAGTTATTGGGGGTTTATTATTTTACAATTAATATATCTTCACAATTTCCACCCCAAATATTCAGCAAATTTTAATTAACTCGCCGTCATTACTATTTGTGAAATGCATTTAGAGCGTTTAAGGCATTTGAAGATCAAAACGCGGGCTGTGTTGTGTTGTTGCTCCGGTGAAGTAAAATCTAGCTACAACAAAACCTCCCTCTGTAGTCTGTAGTCGTGTTTAGGAATAACAAATAGGGTGCTTTTGTTTGCAGCCGGGGGTAAGTAGCAGACAAGAGTTCTGAGAGCCGAGCGCGCCGCTTGCGAATTCAAATCGTAATTGAATTGGAGGAAAATGACTGGCAATAATTCATACGAATCGCTTTACCGGGTGAGATATTATCTGGAGGGATGTTTTGCGAGGTAATTGCGAAATAAATTACCGAAAGATTAATGGTATTTAGCGACACTCAAATTATGATAATCTATTTGGATGGATATAAAAAATTCCATTATCTACAACTTTACTATAACGACATACAAATGCAATAACACAGGTAATTTATTTTTTCTAAGCCTAAATAGTTCTGCATAATATATAACAATATGATATTTTTGCGGACAAATTTTGAATGCGTAGAGTATATTTATACATAAAAAAAAACATGGTGATGTGAACTCAGAATTCGCCATCCGTACATTAACTCGGAAAATAATTAATGAATGAATTCAAAATTACTTTGTATTCACCACTTTATTAATAAACACATATAAACTTGTTTCAAAATCGATGCTTTCTTCATCAGGAATACACATAATACTAAAAAATAATAATGTCAAGTATAGACAAATGATACACAACATTATTATTTAGTATTCCATATGTTTTCCTGATGAAGAAATAATCGCTTTCGAAACATGTTGGTATTTGTATATTAATTAAATGGTGAATACAAAGTAATTTTGAATTAATTTATTAATAATCACGCCACAAAGTGAATACCAATCTTTTGAAGAAATTACGGAAAATAATTATTCTTTTAGAGATTGTTTGTTTGTTTGTTTTTATTTTTTTATTTAAGGGCGTTATTCTTAACTTCTGTATCATGTTTTTATCCACTTGGACTTTTGCTCTAACCATAAAGATTTATTCAAGAAATAAAAATATAAAACTGTTTTGCTTTTATTTATCCAAGTAAAAAAATTGTTATATTATTTAAAATTTAAGACAGTTTTCTAAATAACGATAAAATTCTGCGAATTGAACGAATGGCATTCTTAGTACAAAAAAAATGTGGTTTTATTTTAATTTGTCATACTGTTTATTTTGAATAATTTGAAAGGCCTCTTTTTTACTACCATCAACAGTGAAAAAAGTTTATTTAATAACTTTCAATTCACGAAATACAGAGAATTCAATTATGTGACCCGAATTGTATGTTTGATGAAAAATAAATAAAAGCACACGATAAAAATGAATGAAACACAAACAAGGCTCGGTATTTCTATTAAAATTTAAAGGGAAAAAGCACTTGAAAAAAGAGAATAATATTCCTTGAAATTCAACTTTTATATCGGGGATCAGGATAATAAAAATATTTTAGCTCAACTGCTTTCGTATGAAAAGTTATGGGACAGCAAAGTCCGGCGGACGCAGAATATGCTCCCCTCACGCGAACCCTACGAGCTAGAATTTATAATTCTCAAAATTAAAACTGATAAATAAACAAAATGAAAAAAAAACCCCACCGTTTCACTGAATTTATGAGATACCCCTTGAATCTGTTTTCCTGGTCACGATAATGGCTAGCTACCGCCAGTGGTTTAGACGTTACCATGTAAAAAGATAAACAGATTGCCAGGGAAATTTGAATACACTTAAAAGTATGTACTTTTGATGCACACAACTGTACATATTTATAAAACTGCACAAATTTATCAATATCTTTGTTTTGTTGAATAAAATATGGTTAAATAGTCGAGCCGGAAAACATGTAAATGAAAAACATTGATTTTAGGAGGACGACCGTACAAACTCGTGCAGCCACTAATGAATGCACAAACAAAAAGGAACATCTCGAGTGAACTCCTTCTTTTGGCTGCCGTTTCTCTATGTGTGGCCAACCCCTAAATTCAAAATCAGCTTATCTGTAAAAATAAAACAATTTATGCAGCCACCCGGTACTTTTTCACCCAGAAGCGGAAATTAAGGTAGAGGACTGCGGGGTTGACCTTTTGTGTTTCTTTGTATGGAACTAAAATCGCATGACAATAATGCCATAAAATCAGTGCCTTTGTACGGGTATCTACGTTTGTTATTCTGTTTGCTTGTGTTTAATATTCACACAATTAAATATGCAAATTGAAGGTAAGGGCACAAGCTTCGACATTTTTTGGAACATTCTTGGGTTGTAGTGATATTAATGGACATACATTTTTTTGTGTTTCACATTGGAATTTAATATTAACTTGAAGTACGGTAATATTAAATACCTCCCGTATAATTGAGGAATGTTTTTTCACAAGGAAAGTTCGTAAATTTATTTTTAAGTTGGCGGTGGTGTTTATATAGCCAATATAAAATATTGTAAAATCAAGGAGAAGG
>JAHDVE020006866.1:0-50246 GCA_022606495.2 Halesus radiatus
AACATTCAAGTCAAAGCCCGAAAAAGGTTTTGGCAGAGTCAATGATTTTAAACATACTAAATGATAATCAGCTAGAATGAGATCTCTGAGACGAATGTGTGGTAAAACCATGTATGATCGTGTGAAATATATTGAAATTCGTAAAGAATGCAAGGCTGATGTAAGCGTAATGAGTAAGATTAAGAAAGGGACGCTAAGATGGTTTGGGCATGTGGAGCGAATGAGCGTAGAAAGGAGTGTAAGAATATGACGCGAATGTGAATGGAAGAAGAAGCCGGGGACGTCCGAGGAAGACATGGCACGATCAAGTGAATCAAATAGTTGAGTCGGGCCATGTCAGAAGTCGGAATAATAGAAGAGAATGTATGAGACGATGTATGAATGTGAATGAAGCAAGAAGTGTATGCCAAGATCGAGGTGTTTGGCGGTCCGTCCTCTCTGTCTACCCCTGCGGGGAAACGGCGTGATGGTAAGTTAGTTAGTTAGCTAAGATTATTTTCATAAAGCCTGACAAACTCATTTCGACTGGTACCAAAAATATTAAGGCCCTGGCTTGAGTTAGCAAGTCTCGACATTCTGAACAGTTTAGAATGTTATCCATAATTAATAGAGAGTTGATTGAGGAAAGATGAATTATTGAATATTGTTGCAGAAACAATGCAAGAGATGGTAAGAAAAGTGTTTCTCTTTTAATATTCAAACTACGTAATTTTTACACTTATTACTTTACTCTTTCAAGTTTTAGTTTCTACTCCTCCTGTAGCAATAGGTACATCTTAAAGGCATTAACTTAGCATTACCAATATTCGCAGATTTATTCGAATTTTATGTCTCAAGTATTAAAAGAGTAATTACCGTTATATTTTATTGGTGTTACTAATGTTAAAGTTATTGCTTTCCTCGCCCACTTAGTTCTGACTGTTTGAGATCGGAAAGAAAATGATATAAAATAGATATGAATACTGGGTGAATGAAGCGTATAGCTAATTTCTTTATTAGAAGATCCATCTCTAACGGTTAGAGAATTTTTAAGAAACATGTAGGAAGGATAAGGGCGGAGAAAATGAGAGTACCTGGATATTAAGATCTAGTTATTGAACCCATTTAGAAATCTTTCTAGTAGGTAACGTTTGGATTCTGAAATGTGGTTTTTAATCCATTTTTGGGCTCCAACATCCAACACGGTATTCAATGTTATGATTACAGTAACAACTTGTTGATTATCATTTTATAACAAACTTACCAAGAACATTTTATTGCGAGCACCTGTAAACCAATTATGTAGTGAATGTGGCTCTCAGCTTGACGAACCCCTATATTGTATTGTTATGGTTGACATTGTTATAGTCCATCTTCATGGGTTTGTGAAAGTTTCCCGCTGCACCAGAATATTTGTTTATCCCGGTTTCACGTTGCTCTGGCGACCAAAATTATCGCTGGAGTTCTCTGTTTAGTTTTCAAAAAATGTTTTGGTGTAATAAGATCAGCAAAAGTAGTTGCAGTATTTTATACTAAACATGTAATAATATCAAAACTCCTAACTCAAGTTTAGTATTAGTTTCTTCATTCAATGAAGAAAAATGGAAATGTTTCAAAACAAAGAGAAGCGAATAGTACCTACTCACGGAACGCAAAAATATAACGCATTTTGGATTTTCATATAATTTACCGTAAGCTCAGTGATTTATTATTATTTACTGGTCGCTGTTGAGGTAATGAACAATATATTTTTACTGCACATCGTTGGTACACATTTTCAAATTGGCCGTGTGAAAATTCATCAAAGCAATTACTGTGTGGAAAACAATAACCACTCGATAACATCGATCAATCAAATAATATTACAATATGTGTCATGCATTTAATCCTCATTTTATCGTCAATATTGAATATCTTTCTTACTATTACACACATTAACATTCCGGCAAGCGCAAAATCCCCGAAACCTGAAAATACCTCAATTCCTGAAAGCCTTTTCAGGAAACGAAATGTTTAAACGTTGAAACGGTCACCGTATGTTTTGGGGGTTTTTATTGCCCCCTCCCCAAGAGCCTCGGATTCGATAAAAAGGTGTGATTTACGTTCACGTATTTATTTAACGGGAAAGCAATTTTAATAACAAATCACGCATCCGAGGGTTATGGATTACATCACACGTTGATTGACCTTATCGTTTATGGCATTTCGGCGTTTTATTGAAACAATCTTACTTTTATGATTTGTTTTACGCCCACTCGGATAGAAAGCATGAAAAATTATATTGTATATAAATTGATCAATTATTGACCAATATTTGGGAATATTACGCGCAAGGAACAAGATCGTTTTATGAAAGAATTTTAGTTTCCTTAAAAATGTTATATTTATATGTTTTTGTTTTTGTGAAACAAATAATTTTAGACAACAAAAAGTTTTCAGATCTTCTGTGAATGCAAAAGACATGGCTTGTATTTGGGTAGGTAAGTTTAAATATGCGCAAAGATGTTGATTTCCAACGAAATGGTAATATTCTTATAAATCTGGTATAATTCGAATAAAACTACGATATAATTTAAATGAAAAATGAAATACATATAAACTATACATTCCTGAAGAAGGTTAAGTCCAACCGAAACCGGTTGAATGCAGAAATATATATAAATAAAATAAAGTGGCTTAAAACAAAAACATTTTTCATTTAAATTATAATGTCAAGCCACAAAGTGATTCCTTCCTTCGATAAAATTACGTTAATTTATAAGTAGTGCTTTTTCATCATCAAAAATTTTTGTTTGATAAAATAAAATAATGATTGATTAAAGTAAAAATTATATTACGCAACAGGACACATGTCGCAATGCAATTAATAAATAAAGCATAAAAAATCTGTGGTGCTCAAATAATATTTATTTGTCAGGATTGACGAGATAAACAAATCATGCGGAACGCTGGAAACACATAGCAGTGCAAACCATGGGATTAAGGCAAAGACTTGGCATATCAACAAAAACATTTTTCCCAAAATAGCTGCCAAGATGGCGGCGACGCAGTACCGTTTCCATGGTTGGGAATATGAATTTTTCATTAGCTTGCCATTTGGAAGCAATAATTAATTAATTTATGCTGTTTCACAATTAATTCATTTAAAAATAATATACAGTATATTTCCGCACTTTCCGGAAGATACCTCTCAATACCACCCTAGTGGAAGACCACGATTCAGAACTGAAACGTTGCTTGAAATGGCTTTTAGCCGTGTTTCCTCACCTTCCTCTCCCCCTTCTCCTTCCCTCCCCAATACCTTCAGCCTCACAACATTTTCCAATTGGGGATGTCATAGTCTCACTGGCTCCAGACGGTTGGGAGCAGTTGAGACTCTTGTGCGATATTCATATATAAAAAAAACTTATTTCTTACTTTTCATAACCTATTCCTTCATAAAATTAAATACATTTTGATTTGTAAATTACTGTATTTAATTATGATTTTTTTCTGAGAAGTTTAATAATCTGTAGAAAATAAAAATCAATTTTCGAAAAGTGGATACACGATTATTCAGTGTATTTTTTACTCCATAACCTAATAGATATATACCTATTTAATTCTGTGGGCACTACGTTATCTTTCAATCGAATTTGACTGTTCTGTTGATGAAACGGTATTAAAAATATCCACGATTCTTTTTTTCCACTGTTGCATGCACCACTTGATTTTATTTGAACCATGATCAATTATTAAATGGTGTGAAATAAATAATTCTACGAATATAAATATAGAGGTCTTGTATAATTAAAAACAAATTGTTAAACCAGCATATTATCGTAGCCCCAATCCAGCACTTAATAATTCGTTACGCCTCTGTGTTCTTCAGTAACAACATTTTTTGTTGGGGGCTGCGCATTTAAATGACGATTTATACAATTTCAAAGTGTTAACAACATACGCTGAAACATGCCTGAATAATAAAATAATTTGAATAAATGTTTGACATAGTATTGCTAAGTTTCATTTACCTATGAAATGGTATTACTTTCTTTTTTTAATTTAAAAACCCAAAAAATAATTCAAAGAAAGGTTAACTGTGAATTTATTTAATTTTACTATAATGCCTAAAATCATTAAATGACGACCCAGAACTGCTACTACTCTGAACAAAGCATTCCTAGAAGTGTGACCTGTACCGATTTGAAATAAAACTGTTTTTTTGACTCCCAGGTCAAGCACATGAATTTTTTATCTGTTTTAGATGGAGTTTTGATTTTTCGATCTGTATATGTTTTTTAAAACAACGACAAACATTCCCGGATTACGAATAACACAAAAAATAATCAACAAACTTTTACTACCATCATTAAACCGAAATATGTTGCTTATGCAGTGATGGAGGACTTAGATAGGAGAGGAATTAAACTCACAACTCCTGGGTGGGAAGCAGACATATTTCTCAACTCAGCCACTAACCGGTAAAATATAGTTGTAAAACTATATTTACTCTTATGGTAGAATATTCTAAATGTACTTACGTGGTAGAAGTAGCTGAACGTACTTGCTTGGTAGAAGAAGCTGGATGTACTTACTTGGTACAAGAAGTCGAATGTACTTACATGATAGAAGAAGCTGAAAATACTTATTTGGTAGAAGAAGCTGAATGTACTAACTTGGTAGAAGTCGGGGACTACCGAGGAAGAAATGGCACAATCAAGTGAACCAAATACTCGAGTCGGGTCATGTCATGTATCAGAATAACGGAATGACATGTATGAGATGATTCATTAATGTGAATTAAGCAAGGAGTTGATGCCGAAACTGAGTTGCTTGGCGGTTCATACTCTTTGCCTGACCCTGCGAGGAAGCTGCTTGATGGTTAGTTAATTATTTAGTTTTATATTTTTCTATTTTTTTTACCTATTATTATCTACACAATTATTATCATAAAATATTCTCTTATGAAAACCACAAACTAGAGCCTTAAAAAATATTAATGATAATCATCCACTATTTTTTACAGTACGCGATGGGTACTGAGAAACTGCTAAAGCTTGGGTTTAACAATCTGGTACTCGTAGATAAAGATAGACGTTGATCAGCTTATCTGTTAGTTCAGGGATTAGCGGTAAGATAACATTTCATGAACAGGAGTATTAAAAATCACTCAATAAAAGGTCGATGAACAATGATTACTTGCAACATTATCACTTTTATTAAGTCATGTAATTTCCGGTCCATCGATATCGGGTTAAATCAGTTTGCTAATCTGTCGTTTCTGAGAAAAATTAGAAGCCTACGCTAGAAAATTAAACCCACGAGATTAAAATGAACCAAGAATTTGAGATTCTAACAAAGCATGACATCATCATAAGATTATGTAGGCCCTAAAGACTGTGATGGGCTGGCCATGTGAAACGAATGCCAGATGACGTGTCTTAGACACAGATCGAGCAACAGCTGAACTGTTTGCATGGGAAGAAGATTGGAATATGATGGGAAAATACTCTCAGTAGCCAGATCTGAAAAGTCAGGCAAGTAGGTACTGCCCAATTTTCTTTATATTAATTCCTTCCCATCTCCACTTATTTTAGCTTCACATTTAGCTCTTTAAAAATGGGATTGTAATATAGTGTCAATTAATATGGTTTCTGGAGTAGGGACATTAGCGGTATAAAAAGATGCGTGACAAAAAATTGAAGAGAAATTGTTTAAAAATGCCACAAACTTGGGGTAAAACAACCTGCTGTGGAAAATGAGTTTTATGAGTACACGTAAATGAAACGATTACTATGTAGTATACTGTGTATCCTGATGAGGGAAGCTTTGCTCCCGAAACATGCTGATATTTATATAATAAGTTGGAAGTGGTGTAAACAAAATATTTCTTATTAATTTTATTTGATTATTATATTTCATTAAGATATTTGATGTTAATGGTAACTTTCATACGGATATCATAGAAACGTTTTTTTGTTTGCTTCTTTATTTAGTTTTATTTATGATGTAAATCATTAATTTTTAGTATTTATGAAATATTTTTCCCCGTAACTATTTTGTATGAAATTAATTGCAGTGCAAAAAGTTTTCAAAATTTTAAACTAAAATACCGTAAATTAAAGAGAAGCACGTACACGTACATGCAGCAAACTATCACGTTTTGATAAAAAGGGTACCCCAATTAAGCACAGATTAAAACCATAATTACTTTTGTTTCATGCCTTTCAGGGTTCAAAGAAAGGGGTTGTATAAACTATGCAACGAACAGAGAGACAGTTTGTATGAAAAGTTAATTAGTAATGCATGTATTTTCTTCATCAATTAATAAATTGGCCTTTATAATTAAAAAAATGATGTTTGCACAATTTTAAACACTTATAACCTTAAGAGTCCTTAGTAAAAATTAGCTGATGTTCATATTTGGTTCGATAATGTGAGTAATATATTATACATGACTATTAGTATTTATTATATTTTAATCGTACGTTCCTTTTACGTTTTCGGACAAAAATTCAATTTTCTTATTATATTTAATGCGTTTTACTTCAATGATTTTCATGATACAGTTTCCACTTTGATGTACCTGCAATAGCTTAGCTAAATTACTGTTCTCTTTTAGTTTGTACGCATCATGTGTGTAATACATAAAATGGAAAAATTTGTGGCGTTTCAAATAAATAATATTTATGTAAGAATAATAATTATAATAATCAAATGTTTGCACATATATGTAATAAATACAAAAAAACAAAATTAATAGGCAAACAAAAAAACATTTAAATGCTAGGTTATAGTTAAATTTCAATATATCCGGTGGATGTGCTTTCACTTTTGATACGTTTGATTGTATTTTAAGTATTTAACAAAGCATAATGTTAATTTACTTAGAAAGTCTGAACTTCTCTTCATAAGTACAGATTTAAAAACAACATAAACTTTATCTGTACAACAAGTCAAAATACATCAGTAATATATTTATAAGTATGCTCGTAGCTCGCCCGTTTCATAAATTATTCTAATGGATGAATGAATTCAAAGAGTTCCATGATTTGTATAAAGGAAGAAAAACGATTAAGCATACCTAACTGAAGAGTTTGATATTTTGTACGCAAAGTTATTCCGTAGTTTTCTGCATTTAAGATTAGATATTGCAGATAGTAAAGAGAAAGTTCAGAAGATCTTTTTCCTGTAAATAAAAGAAAATGTTTTTCATTTTTCTTATTCACGTCCACGTATTTTTTGAAATGTATGGGACATAATTGAAATGCTGACAGAAAAGTTAAATGCATCAGTACGATAAATTGTTCAATTTGAAAAACATTTCACGTCAGTAAATCTTAACAACTGAACTGAAAGTTTGAAGGTTTATTCACATCTACCAGCACCGCTCAGTGCAGAACAGTACAGTGCAGACACGACAACATTAGTTGCTTACATTACCTAAAAATACATTCATATTACAGTGTACGTAATCGTAAGGTATCCGCGCATGCAAGGGCCAGCACTGACCGAGATTGTGGGCTAGAATATTTTGACATTGCTGGCGGCTGCTCATGACGTCTGCGCCTGCGCACTTAGTTAACACATCACCGTTAGTACCGCCATTATGCGTCACCGCCAGTTGGCTTCAATAGGCACAGATATTGCTAAAACCAAGAAGATAGACAACGAAAAATTGGGTGAATTGGTCAGGGGTATGTTATGAAATAATAATAAACTTGGATATAGGATTAGGAAATTCTTAAACATGTTGTGGTGGATGCAAACGTGCAATTGATAGTTCAGTTGATAGTCGTACTCGCGTCTGTGCTGTGTCTGTGCTGTACTACTCTGCACTACGCGGTGCTTGCTGGTAGATGTGAAAAGACCTATCCTGAAGGTGCATGTAGCATACGAGTATGTGTAATAAGTTGTGTTTAATGAGAATAACGTACAAGAATCCCTACTGCTTATGGGTATAACTGGGTATGTTGTGAGGTTTAAAAGAGAGGGGGGGGGAAGGAGATGGGTAAACGGAAGTTTGTACAGTACATGTCTCTTCAGATCTGATCACTAAAATTGGCTAAAACCTGTTTAAGCAATGGTCTAATTGTGAATGGTAGTCTTTCACCAGGGCAATGAAGTGATATATCCATCGCCCTGGAACATGCCGCAAATACATGAGATATTATTTTAACGTGTTTCGTATTTATAGCAAGATTATCGTTTTCATTATTGTTAATTTCCATCCATGTTATTATTTGTTACAATCATTTTAATTTATGCGATTGCAGAATTATACAAGTCAGCAGTTCTTACACAGTGCAGCAAACGCAGTCAAAAATAGAAAAATTCCCAAAATCATGTCTGTACGAGACGTATAAGCCCCGCATAAGGAAAAGAGTGTAAATATTTAGGCACCGGTACGATTATTGTGATTTTCGAATCCTCTTGAGGAAGGTATTTGGTAGTTTCCCAATGGAGATGTCGTCGCTCCGAGCGACTAGAAGATTGTTCTTGTTTGGCAGCGGCAGGTGGAGGTATCAAAGCGAGGACATGTTGTCCATTCTGCGGTTGAAGTGAAAAGAGAGGACGTACCTCTGTGTGTACGATTTTTATAGTGCGCCGGCAACATTATTTGCAGGTGTTGTGAAATCATTGAATTTTGTGGTGTAATTTTGACTTGTTTACGGTGAAATATAGACTTTTGGCTCGCTTGGTATTGCATTTTGTGGTGCAATCTTGACTTGGTTATTTACACGTATTATGCAACAATTTATATTTGGTTATAAATAAATATGTTTTATCTGTATATATTGATTCACTCTAGACACGTTCGATACAATGTAATTGTAGGAACCTTTCTACGATTTAAACTGTCAGAATTATAAGTAAAACGCATTCACTAATTGCATAATTCATTCCTTTTTCTCACGAACTTCTCAGTAATCAACAGCCTCTATTAACTTACTGTTGATAAAAACAAGCTTTCAACAATCAACAATCTGCGTTAAGATTTTCGCATCATTCAATCCATCCATAAAGTCCAAGATTTACAACCTTGTTCCAGATCGAGGACTTAATGGCGCGGACAAAATGTGAAAGAACACATATTAAGTAAATAATATATATTCGTGCCAGCCGTGATTCCAACTCGCAACTTTTGGGTTCATAGTCGAGGATTTAAAGGATCCTCTACATGATATGCCATCAGTTGGCCGATGCGATGGCTTGGTGATGTCCGGTGATATTTGCAACACTACTACACGTCCTACACTATGGCGAGGTTCAGTTCTACTTTCAACGTGCTTCCGGATGGATGTGCCGCAGCGGAAATATATATGGTTAAAAAACGAGATGATTAGTTTTTATTAGTGTATTAGGCAATGAAATTACAAACAAATGATATAGAAATGTTATTTTATGATACTATATGCTACCTAATATCATAAAAATAATTTCGGACACTCAAAAAGTGTAATTTTTTTGTAATTTGTTGTTATTGTTTTGTTTTTTCTCTCTTCCAATAATTGTAGCCCAATAAAAATAGGAAATAAATGCAGAGATATTTATTAAAAAATACTTATTTACTTAATTTAAATGCAATATTTGTAGAGCCATAATTTACAAAAATAAATGTTTAGTTTTTAGTTTGTTTTTATATCTGGGATTCATATACATTCATCAAAGGAATTATTTGATGAATTTTATACTTTCATCACATGTCCAAACTACCGCCATTACATTGAAAAATGTTTCGAAGCTTCGTAAATATTACTAAATAGGACGCCACCTCAGAGCACGTTCAAGCGGACACTGAGCAGTTCGCCAGGTGGGAGATCCCATGTACTCTTTTATTCTCCGAAAGCGAGAAATTCTGCTTACCAGAACACGCCAATCAGCAGAGCGACTCAACTACTCGACGATGCAGCATTGACCGTTGACATTTTCAATGTCATTTACAGACAGTTTAGCAACTATCTTTTGACTTTTGACAAAAACTGCCCCCGTGACTTTTTATACTTTTCCTATCAACCTTTTACTTGTACGTTTGTTACAGATTATCATCTTTAGTATTGTAAATAAATAATTTACAAATGTTTACTCACTGGTACTATTCGTTATTTCTATTTCTCTGTATGTATATTTTTTACCATTTCTCATGTAACGTAATGTATTTTACATCTGTAATCTCTGTAATATATCAGTGTACAACCGTTTTATGGAGAAAAATAAATTAATAAATTTGCATCGTAAATCCGGCCCTGCCTACAGTCTCCGCAAGTTTCTGCAGGGTTTCTATAGGGTAGATTTCTGCCTTTAATGGATGCACCTCCGGCAATGATATTACCATAGTGTTTCGGTAATATTCAATATAATTTGAAGTGGAGTCAGCCGTATGAATGCGATGGGTTATAAACCACTTCAAGGATACTGCGGTTAAGTTGAAATCAATCTGGAATTCCGAGAAATCCACCCTTTTCGGGAGATCTGAGATCTAGAATAATACTAAGAACTCATTGCTATTGGCTAAACACGAAAATTATGCAACTGAACCATTTAACCATTCCCTCACTCTGGTAGAAAATTTAGCGAGCTCCAGTGCTGTACACTCAGTGTACAGCGTACACATTTAGGGTTTTGTGATTGTTAAGTTGGATGAAATTGACTATTTAACTATTTTTAATCATTGAATATAGTATTAACACCTCTAGAATGAACATGAAACCAAAAAAAAAACACAGAAAAGAAAAAGGTAACAATAGCAGCTGGGACTCGAACCCAGGATTTCATGGTCCATCCGGGACTTTGCGCCCTAATCAACTGAGTTACGGCTACTCTAATCCGTCCCGTCATCCTTATCGGTGTCATACTTTGATTTCTAAGGACTGTCAATATCATCTTCATACATTAAAAGAAAACGGTTAGAGAAATGCAGGAATTAGAAAATAAAAACTTACAAATATTTACTAGTAACCATTGAAAATTAAAAAATATATTATATAACTTGCAACCTTATTGTTCAGCCGGCGAAGTGACCGATAGGGTCATCTCGGTGATACTCGTCAAACTTCCGAGATCACGTGTCTCCAAACATTCTTTCTTAGCGCTGAGGACAAACTTCACAATAGTTCGGCCCAGGTTATTTACTTTCACCGTCGGGGGGATTGTGTTGTTTTTTTTTGTGTTTGTATGAAGTTTTGCTTGAGATCGTGCGCCCATATGTGCTGAATGCATTCAGCACAGCACCTATGGGAATATCGCGTTGCTTTTAGGCCTTATTATACGATGGCATAGATTTTAAATGCGGAATATTAAGGGCGCACTATTTATAATGTGCTCATGTCATAATGTAAGTTAGTCTTATTTTCTAATATTTTTATTCACTCTGGAGAAAATCGCCACTGATCAGCAGTGAAGTTCGAACACCACCCCAATGCCAACCGACTGCACTAGATATTATATTGTTTAAGGGTGTCATCCAGTATCCCTTATTATCAGCTTCCTGTATTTAATATCATTCGCGGTTTAAACAAACACTTCGGGTACTTCAAACTTGCTAATTACTTCCTTGTAAACCTATTTGCTACAAAGCTGTAGTATTTTAACTACTGTATAGAGTATGCACTTGCTTTCGTGATTCTATTTGCGAAGAGATAAGTTCCTCGTGGATGAAGCTTTAATTTTGTGTTAATTAAAGAACTTGCAACAATTCATTGTATTATTAATTCGTGTACAGGCAAAGATTCTTGCTTGCGTAGTGGTTTAAACCGATAGTGGTTCAAATTGGTTCCAAATAGTTTGGAACAGCAATCCGCAGTACCCCCTATCCTGCAGAAGTTCTACGATACAGTACACAACTGCACAAGCAAGAATCTATTAAAAATAATTCTACTGTATTCTGTTTTAATATGTATATACTTCGTGCAAGTTTCTCTCCATGCAGTTGTACATATCATTTCCGATTTATTTCCATAAAACCTTAAAAATGAATATATGGTGGCACCCTTTCATCAGTTTTTATTTACATAATTTTATTTTCTTATTATTATTTACCTATTTTTATTATTATGTATTTATTACTATTTACCTATTAATATTTACTTAATATTTGATGTGTATTATTATATGCTTATTAATATTTACTTATTATTATTATTTAATTGTTGTAATCTATAATATAATTTTTATTATTTATCTACTATTATTTACTTATTAATATTTACAATTTTTAATTCATTTATTATTATTTACTTATTAGTATTTACTGATTATTATTAAATTGTAAAGCCGCTTATCTCAACACAGGATTGTCCTAGTGAGATGAGTTGCTAATGTTTTTGTTGTCATAATTAAATTTAATGAAATTAATTAAATAAATAAATAAATCAGTGGCGTGCAATGTTCTATGACCAAAGGTAGGCCGTGTGTAGTTTTTCGAGTTCGGATATGAATAATTGTGAATTGAGTATTTAAAAATGGCCTTTCACTGCTTGTTGCATCCAACTGAATAAATGAGTAAGTTCCTTACACAAATCATGGGAAAAATACGTTTTACTTAAGGTAGGCACAGTTTTTTTATCCTTTGTGGACTGCATACCACTACATATCGTATTTGTTTTTATTGCTTCTTCGATAGATGTCAAATTATTTTCTGGCGTCATTATTAATATAATTAATGGGAAGTATTGGTTTAAACCACTGTTTTTAATAAATAAACATCAACATGTTTCAGAAGCAAAGCTTCCATCATCAGGATTAACAGTGTTCTAATGAGAGAAGCTTTGCAGTGATTTAATCAAGGTACTTCTTATTAATTATATATTTTCATCATATTTCCTTCCATTTTGCAACTTAGTTGTTTCTTTTCAATAAAATCACCTGTTCTTGTAGTTATTAATTGATGCTCATAGCCATGTTTAAATGTAAGTGTATGTAGTATTTCGTTTCATTTACTTCACCTTTTTTAGCTTTCAGTAGATTATCGTTAGTAAACACTGTATCAGAACTGTTAATATGTTATTGTTTCTCGCTTGTTTTATTTTGGACTTTAATTTCAAAAGTCGCTATTTTATTTGTCAATGATATAAACTTATTAATACTATTTAATTGGAATTTGGAAAGACTGTTTATGAAAAAAAAAAAAAAATTGAACAAAAAGAGAAGAACTAGTATCTCACCGTTGATTTTTGTTCTCTTTTCTGTTGGACCGCTGTTCTTTGACGTTGAATTTATATGCAGAAACCGTAGGCGGTTGTTCTAATTAAACACAAAAGACAAAATTTCTCCTTGGAAGAGAGGAAAACGCTAATAACATGTTGCTTGGGGGGTTCCTCTGTAACATGCAGTTGAATGGGACAAAGAAGGCTCCTTAATAAAAGTACCCTTAAACTATGCGTACATTATATATTTACTACACGCTGCTATTTTTTGCATTAAATGGAATAAAATGGTGAAGTTTGTGTTGGGTTGGACTGGGATGTGACATTCGTGTAGAAGAAAATCTTCGGCAAATCATTTATCGAAATATAAAGAGAAATGCTTGTCAGGAAAAAAAAAGATTGATGCTTAAGAGGATGAAAAAAGAAGTCAGGGACGTTCCAGTAAAATACGACACGTTTGATTAAATCAAATACGTAGGTAGAGTCAGATCAGTCAAGAGTCTGTATAATAATGGAAATAAAATCAATGTTCGGTACTTATCTCACAGGTTAAATACCTGGGACATATCCTCACAGCCTTAAAAGAAGAAGAGCTATTAATATGCGCACCGAAATGCTGTCAAGGCGGTTCTACCAATGTAGCGACGATGTCAAACTGCTTTTTAAGACATACTGCACTGCCCTGTACACATCTGAGCGGTGGACACAATATTCAAGAGCGACATGAAAAAGGCTGAAGGTGTGCTACAAAAATGCATACAGGCAACTTCCAAGGTTCTGCAAAGCCTCTGCGATGTTCATTTAAGGGAGGGTCAACTCATTCCCCGCCTTACTTCTCTACCGACTAGCCGTTCGGGGGCAGGACACGGAGGTCAACCAACGCCACTGTCGTGGTTGCATCTGAGTGACTCAGCTTTCCACTCAAAGAGCGATGGATGCAAATGATGCTGCTACCACCCTGAAAGACGATCCCTTAAATAAAATAATTTTTATTTATCTAATGTTATTATTATTAAATATTATGTTTATCATTTTATTTCTATTTTCTAATTTTAAGTAATTTTCTTTTTTTTACAACGTTTTTTTCCGTTTTTCTTTTCATGTATTTTAATATTCTAATTTTTCTCTTTTTGCTATATTAATTTCTCTATGTATAGGTAATAATTAGTATACATCTCATGTAATATGCCAGATTGCGTTTGCACTATCCACCCAGTCCTCCCAATCCTGCTGGAATAAAAGCCATTAATATGTGTATAACAGCTGATCTGATCAAAGTGTCTACATCAATACGCACGCAGCCAACATAATTCAACGATAAAGCTCCAATAAACTGTCCTAAATCTTCTAACCCCACATAACAAAATATAATATTAATTTATGAGATTTAACAATAATGCGTATACACGCGTGTTCTAAATAATGCATATATTACGTATCACACTACGAAATATAAATTCAAATAAATTACCTGTACTGTACCGCTCATTATAAAATTTGCTTTTCCTTTCCAAATGAGCAAAAAGGAACATTAATAAAAATATCACCTAAAATAACATGCAATATGCAGAGTTTCCGACATTGGTTCTCTGCTTGCAAAACTGTACCTGTAACCTGTCAGGTAAGTTTCTTCCTGTATATTATCTGCTTGTACATTATATAAATCTGATATACATTTATGCAGCCTCACCCTTATTGGTGATACATTGAACATATAATTTAATATTATTAGTAGACGAGCTGGTGGATGCAATCATACATTGTTATAATAGAGTATACATAGTTAGCAGTAGGATAGAACCTTGGAAAAAAAATATATACACATAAATATATCTGTACAGCGCCCTTAAGGTGATTTTTCACAAGAACGGTACTATACAAATCATCAAAATATTATTATTTATTCTTTGCCAAGCAAACAGGCAGACGCCATTATAATCAGATATCAACATACTTATAGCATTTAAATAATAATACCGTACGCAAAAATATACCCCACAGCATATCAAAGCGTAATTGGGAAAGATAATGTTATTTTCTGTTACTTGGGTACTCGTATATTGTGACCCCTAATCACCGTTCACAGATTTAATTAGTTATTTGATGTTTTTCGTGCTCAGCTTTCTTTGTTTTATTAAAAGTTCGCAGTTTCATCATCAAAAACAGCTTTTACTTTTAAAATGAGAAGAGCCTCTTTCGTAAAAAAAAAATAATATTTCAAAACGTTTGAGATAGAATGAGATAAGCGAGGAGATCTCAGGTATGCGGGTGACACCGTACTAATTGCCAATTCTAAGATGAATTTAACGGTGTTTTATCGATTCTGTCCAATATACTACCGGACCTGGAAGTGATAAAATGTTTTAAGATGTAGTATCCATCGATTAACAGACTGCAAACATTGTATGTGTTTTCGGAAGGTTTAAAAATCAAACTTTATAACGAATGTCAAATTCGGTGATGTTGGCATCTTTATTATCGCTTCCTGTTTCTTTAAGTACCGACATTTAAGTCAACAAATTATGTAAGGGCAGTTTTTTCATCCTATTCGATCATGCTTTACCGAATAATAGTTTGATTTCTAGTATGGAATTGTGGTTATTTATTTTCTGTTAACACCGATAATTATTTTCCCGACTGTCAGGAACCAGTGGAATTATGTTTCCCCTAATTGTGGGACGTAATGCAAAACTCCCTTTTTCCAAAATAGGCGAAATTGAGTAATATATGCAGTCAGGGTAATTCGAGGCTAAGGAATTATTTTTTACGATAAAATGATAATATCCTTATTTTTCTCATCTTAAAAAACAACATTTTTTACAAAATGTATAATATATTCAATAAAATTTTTGAAATAAAAAAAAATGCTTCAAATCGCAGTATTTTGCCTAAGATTGACAATGTATTTAACATTCGTCAAATTTGAAAACAGTGAAGGAAAGGATTTTTTTGTTATTTTCATGGCTAGAAACTGAATCCGGAAGAGGACCTAATAAAGCTTTCACCGTACTTTCTAATTTTTAAATGTTTTAAAGGACAGATACAAATATGTCATGTTTGCAAATTAAAATAAATAAAATTGTGAATTTATAATATTATTTATCCATTGCCAAGTTAATAAATCACGGCATTGATTCCATTTAATTAATTCCAGTGTAATAAAAATATTTTTATTTTCATCAAAATCTTTATGTCGTTTCCTAAACTAGTGCTCGGAATAAATTTACGAATCAAAACGGTCGAAATGTTGCCATTTTTCCATAGTAAAAAGGAACTCTCCACTTTTTTGTTGCTATTGTCAATGTCGACCTTCTTACTTAAATGCCAGTATATATATAAATTATATCTTAAAGTTAAAAGCCCACTAAAACGGCACGAATCCGAGCGGTGATCACGTGACGTCATACAAGCGCAATACGATTACAAATAATTAATTTACACAGAAAGAATTTACGCGTGACCTCGTTCCAATGGCACCAACGAAACAGGACGCTTTGATGAGATGATTTTTTCTACTTTATATAACAATTTATAAATTCTACCTGTAATTATATATAATAAAACTTATATATTTATAATCGGCGTTTGATAATCTAAGTGAATATATCGTTTTTAAGCAGTAATATTTTTCACTGGATTTCTTTTATTCAACAAAGAATTGGTTTTTCGTCCATGGATCGCGAAAATGCGCCCAAGAATTTTTTTTTTGGTTTTTATTAAAAAAGTTTGTTTTAGCAACTATAATAAGTAGAGGGGTATTTTTTTTACATACTACCGAGAAAATTGTCTATGTAATAAATAGTAGGAAGGGTTGATTAATGTACCTACTTATGTAGCCAGAATAACGTTCCGGTTTCCGCGTACTGAGTAACAGAAGAAACTTAAGAACTTTCT
The DNA here is from genome assembly GCA_022606495.2 of Halesus radiatus. Lineage (NCBI taxonomy): Eukaryota > Metazoa > Arthropoda > Insecta > Trichoptera > Limnephilidae > Halesus > Halesus radiatus. Next base: position 17,001 of record JAHDVE020006866.1, read on the forward strand.
TTGTCTAAATGTGTGCTCTCATAGTTTGTCATGTTGTACTCAGAGTATGTGTAAATACATAGAAGCGTAGATACTTAACAAATTCAGGTTTTAAATGATAATGTTTTCTAATTGCCAGCGGAAGATGAAAAGCTTTTCAAGTCCCAGGACTGAGCTTTCCGTTACACCGCCAAAAGTTTTACAAGAAGAAATCCATCACATTTTAATGCATGTTTTTCATATATGACATACTGTGTAACTGTTGATCGAAAAATAAGATATAAGGATGTAAAGAGGATACATGTATCGCAAAGACTCAATGGTCTTAATTGTCTATAAATGTTTCGAATAAGTGTGTAAAAAAATAATAACTCGATAGATAATGAATTATTTATTTCTTAAATAAACGTAAAATTATTCTGTGGTGTCACTTTAATTCAAATGTATGGGAAAATGTTTATATAATCATTGAATTAGATAGTATTAACAAATCTCAAGTGAAACATGAAACAGAAAAAGACAAAAAAATTAATTGTCCCAGTAAGATAGAGTTTCTGGGTTCGATTCCCAGATGGTGTCTTTTTCGGTTTCATGTTACATTTGAGATTTGTTAATATTACCTTCTTCAATAATTAAATATTACAATGAGGTTTACAACCAACCCAACAAATTGAATAAATATTTATTAGTGATGCTACAACTCTTTAAATCACAAAGACCCCTCCGCACAGCATCTCCAAAGATTATGTATTCACCGAGAAAAATCATTTTCCTCAGGACATTTTAAGTGAATTTAATAATATCCTCTTTAAAACTGTTGAAATCGGATGTAAAACTGTTTTTTTGCAGCACTCTATGACCTAATAATTTGAAATTACTTCGAAGATGTAATGGTCCGTAACAGATAAAGACGGTTCAAGTAATAAAAGCAACTCCGTTTTTTTTTAAAAGAGGTTAAAAACTTTGATAATTAAATGAATAATTCAGAATTTTGTGGTGAAAAAACAACAATTTTGTTGTTTTTTCACCACAAAATGAAAAGTAATTAACGAATTATCCAAAACTGTGATTAACGCTTTGGGTATGTTTCAGTCTAATAAATGCAAAATAAGTGTTCAAAAATATGTTCAAAAAAAGGCTTAATTTTATTTTAAACGAAGGCTTTCAAGGACATACAATTTTTTTTTTGTTTTTGATAATATGTTGATGAAAAATATTATTTTTATTATAACAATCATATTTCCAAGTTGAATATAATTAATCTCATTTGTTATCCGGTCACCCTATTTTAATTAAAACGTAGTTTTTGTATCGAAACCCAGTACAAACAAATCGTAATTTTATTTAGTTTTCATAAAATTATTAAAATATAAATGGATTATTGCGTCAGTCATTGAGTCTTTTATCTTTGATTGTCAAAAAAATGATATGCGGAAAAATCTTTTATTAAAACTTTGGAGGCACGATTTAATTTTTCCACCTTTTCATGATAGGCTTTCATATTTTTGCATAAGCAAACAATGCCTGAAAATAGCGCCTGCCCTGAAAATTTTGTAACATATTAAATAATATTTTGACACAAATGAAAAAGAGAGCTCTTTGCATCTCTATTTAGGGAAATCAGACATTATTTACGTTAAATTATTTAAGAAAAAAACATCTGGGTTCTTTGCGAATATACGTTTTTTGTAAGGTAGATGAAATCAAATAACAATGTTTGCTTTCTCCTTAACCTTCCAGCGGGCGCGCTGAGTAATTTCCCATGAGCGAGCGCTTGTCGTAAATTTTACGTCATTAAGTTTTCTCTATGTAAATGGTGTTTTTTCTTCATATAAATGTTAGGGAATTGCTGTAGGGTAATGAAAAATGATAAATGACAGTGGTTTAAAAAATATGTATTTGACATTCTTAAACAAAAACCAAATAACACTCTATATATGTTACTATTTCAAAACAAAATATTTTATTCACCTATTAGTCAGAATAAATATTATCATCCTTACAATTGTTGCAAACCACCCCAACTACAGAATGGTTCTTGCATGTAAAGGACTGGCAACGGCAATACTTCATTAATGCTGTTCTTCTGCAGTGCACATGACTGACAAACACCGCGTTTTTGAGGACTTCTTTTTTCTTCTTCTGGTATCGGTTCAACTTCCCAACCGTAATTCATTCCTGCGATAAATGTTTGACATTTGATCTAAAGATAAGATGCTCTTTCATCATGGTCAATGCCATTTTTTTTAATGAAAATTCTTCAATGCTTTGAAGCCTTTCCTGGACAGGCAAATTTGTATAAAATTTGAGCATATACGAGTATGCTGCCAATATTCATTAGAGTCTAGAAAACTACATACGGCCATCTCTTTGTTTTTCTAGAGACCGAGTAAGCGGCACACATTTTGTCAACTGTATCCACTCCACCTTTGGTCTCGTTGTAGTCTAATATAACTTGAGGCCTTCTGGTGACAGGATCCATTTCATTGTCATCATGTAATGTTGAGAGTAATATTACAGATTTATTTTTCCGAGGTAGATAGGAAAGCATCATTTTTTCCCTTTGGAAACCAAAAAGAGAGAATCCAATAGCTCTGCTTTTGTTCGGCAAGAATTATTTTGGGATTTCTGCTTTGTTCTTTTTTTATTGTGCCCCGATAGCACTTTATACAGCTTGTTGCTTGATTTCTATTTCTGAAAACTCGCTCGAGGGAAAGTAAGTCTCATCATCTTGTAGTCTCATCATCTTGTAGTCTCATCATCTTGTAGTCTCATCATCTTGTAGTCTCATCATCTTGTAGTCTCATCATCTTGTAGTCTCATCATCTTGTAGTCTCATCATCTTGTAGTCTCATCATCTTGTAGTCTCATCATCTTGTAGTCTCATTATCTTGTAGTCTCATCATCTTGTAGTCTCATCATCTTGTAGTCTCATCATCTTGTAGTCTCATCATCTTGTAGTCTCATCATCTTGTTTTCTCATCAACTTCATAATGGAACACGTCTAAAATAAAAATAAAATACATTTAGCTATAAAAAAAACGATATAAATGAGAAATAAATAGAAAAAAAAACTTTATTTAATATTCTTACACTTTAAGGCGCGTGTCGTAAAATTTACGCTCAACGGAAATTTCCAAATATCAATGAATAACAAAAACTTCTAAGCACACTGGGTACGTCTGTAGTTTAGAGAGACACTGACCCTCGAATAGCTCGGAACTCGATGATTGTGACTAAGTGGTGAGAGTGGGGGTAGCGATAAGGAGCATTTGTCGTAAATTTTATGACAGCGCACCCGCTGAAAGGTTAAACAAGGGAAAAAACTGAGTTTTGAGATATTACATAAATTATCAAAGAGCTTCTTTTAAAGTAAACACGCCGGAAAAAGGAACAGAAAATTGTAATATTTTTAGACTTTCAGAAAACTTAACCATAATGCAAGAAATCTATTTTCCGAAGAAGTAAAATCTTTCGAACGATAAGTTTTGGCATCAGGAAATTTGTACAGCTTTCTGACAGGAATTTATAGGCCGGCGTAACACTTTTTGCTCACAAAGATATTTGCATTATGACCTATGTGGTTTTGAAATTCAAATCAATTCAAACGGCAAAAAATACGATAGCGCAATATTAGACATACCAAATTCGGATTTAAAAAAAAAATTGTAACAATAAAAAAAAAACTTTCATTATTACAATATTCACATCTGGCGTAAGTCCTCCAAAAATCGCAATCCGTTTGTTAATTTACCAATTCATGACAAAGACTGTTTAGACGTCTATTCTGGAAACCATAAATTCATGGCAGAGACCGTTTAGACGTCTATTCTTGAAACCATAAATTCATGGCAGAGACCGTTTAGACGTCTATTCTTGAAACCATAAATTCATGGCAGAGACCGTTTAGACGTCTATTCTTGAAACCATAAATTCATGGCAGAGACCGTTTAGACGTCTATTCTTGAAACCATAAATTCATGGCAGAGACCGTTTAGACGTCTATTCTTGAAACCATAAATTCATGGCAGAGACCGTTTAGACGTCTATTCTTGAAACCATAAATTCATGGCAGAGACCGTTTAGACGTCTATTCTTGAAACCATAAATTCATAAAAGAATTTGGTAATAATGTAGGTAAGGATTTAGAGACCTGAAAATTTGGATAACGCAATTTTTGTCACTTTAATGCGGATGATGCGAAATTCTCTATTTTCGGGAAAATAGTGGAAGTTTTTATCTGGTATTTCAGTATTTTAGAATAAGAAAGTAATACTTTACGTTTATTTATTTGTGTATGATTTGCATTTGTGTATGATTTTGACAAGCTTGGATAGACATACTCTGCCTACCTACGGTCATTCTTTTATCTATTTAAAAAAATTATTAATAATGAAGAAATTTAAAGAATGTATGTATAAATATGTAATAAAAGATTAAAAAAACATTGAAAAAAGATACACCACTTTTGTTTTAAAATACAAAAAGGGAACATGAAACCACTTTTGTTTTAAAATATAAAAAGGGAACATAACCTCACTTTTGTTTTAAAATTCAAAAAGGGAACATAACCTCACTTTTGTTTTAAAATTCAAAAAGGGAATATAACTTCACTTTTGTTTTTAAAATTCCAAACGGGAACATAACCTCACTTTTGTTTTAAAATTCAAAAAGGGAATAAAACTTCACTTTGGTTTTTAAAATTCCAAACGGGAACATAACCTCACTTTTGTTTTAAAATTCAAAAAGGGAATATAACACCACTTTTGTTTTAAAATACAAAAAGGGAACATAACCTCACTTTTGTTTTTAAATACAAAAAGGGAAAATAACCTCATTTTTGCTCAAAATTTACTGACAATGTTTATTTCCAAAATAACCCGAATTTCACCAAAAACAACGCGAAATATTTAGATCGCCATTAATTAAGGTTCTAAATCACGAGCGAAGCCGGGTAGCAATGATAATATTAAAGAAAATAATATATTATCTTCTTCAATGATTAAATATTACAATAAGATATATAAACTTCAATAAGCTATTACAAATAAATTGAATATTATATTTTTGTTTGTAATAATGATGCGTACTATCGAAGGAGTTTGATATTATAGGATATCTGTTTTGATGAAAGGCAAACATAACTTGAGGATAATGTTTTTTTCCTAAATATGAGAAATGCAAATATTATCACTAGGTACAATTTCGTGGATATTATTCGTGATGACTTTGTAGAAGTATGTGAAATTTATTGAACTTTTTAGTCTGCACCGATACTGCCGTTTCCCCAAAAGGATAGTCAGGGAAGATGAATTGCCACAGGATTCCGTCTTGACACACTCATTGCTTCATTAACATACATAAATCGTTTCATACTTACTCTTCTGTTAATATGACTCTTGACATAACCCGACTTGTTAGTGTTAGATTCTCTTGTCCTTGCCATGTCTTCTCGGGCGTCCCCGGCTTCTTTTACCATTCACTTTATCGTCATATAATCTTCTGGGGCTTCTTTCTACGTTCATTCGCTCTACTGCATATTTTATATCCTTTAGTATATATCATTTTTGCTTAACAATTGATGATATTACCTCCATCTATATATATGTAAAAATCAATGTAAGTTTATTTGTCCTCGATTTTCTCTAAAACTACTGGACCGGTTTTGCTGAAAATAGCAGTTTGTACTTATTAGTGACGGGAGGGTTTAGACAGAAGTTTGAATTATTTCCACTGTGTAAAACTATTGCTATAACGTTATAAAATTAGTGTGAATAACATTAAACCCGCCATGTTGTATTTAGGTTAGCCCACAGATATACTACTCTAGTTAGCCACAGATTACATATTCAAAAGAAGAAGGTTTGTTTACGTAGAATATTTTCAAAATGGAAAACACAAGTAGGTACCTACTTAAGAACTTTAGATATATTTTGAAAAAAATAAACGTTTGGAATGAAATAAAATATTCAAATAAATGTTTCTTTATTTGGAGATAATCACTTTCGCTGTCAAATCAATTATTGTACCCGAGCGAGGCCGGGTAAAATAATTGATATAATATATAAAAAAATAATATTAATATATAAAAACGTATCTATTATAACATATACTTACTAAATTGATGTTTACATTACAATAACACAGAGTAAAACGGGCTACCCCAGTAAGGACATTTTTTTCTTTTTCATCTTGCTTCACATTCATGTTCATATTAGCCTTGCGTTCTTACCAGATCTTCTCACTTGGAATGCGTTCATACATGGAATTACTACAGCATTCAGTCTTCTTTCCCTTTTCATCTGTCAGTTCCATGCTTCGTTTCCATCCGTGTTGGTATTATCACTCAATTGTGGACTGCTTGTTTCCCTTCTTTTGGAAACTTTTTATTAGCGACTACCATGTTCAGTCCTCCGTCAGAGAAGTTTTCTGCATTCAGCCTTCTTTCAAAATCCATGTCAGCCATTCTATGCCACGTGAAAATAACTCCCCAAATACAGTTGAAATATTATTATTTATTTCTTTGAGACACAAACAGGTATTCATTAAACAAAAATATTAAAAATGGAATTAAATTTTCATAGATAAGCGGCATTCTTATTAAATCAGATACAAAATAAACATGAATACAAAATTATTTAAAATAAATACAAAATTTAAAAAACTGTAATGACAACGATTATTAAGCGAACATAAACTAACATAGCTTAAAATATTACCCAAGGTATATTTAATCTTACGTAATATTTATCTTAATGTTATCGTTACACGTAATGTTACTTTACTTAATGCAAAATTATTTCCAAATATTAATAACTTTAAATGTATAAATTCTAGAGGCGTTTACATAACAATACACACATTAACACATTCGCAATAAACTACGTCGAATATAATATTATTCAATACAATTCAATTACTTTTATTCCTTGGAAATAACTCTAATGAAAGGCGATTCTTCGTTATTAAATAAGCAGTGGTAGTTAACGGTACTTTTATTGTAATTCATCGTCAATCTGCACGAGTATTGTGACAAAGCTTTACACCCACGCGCCGTTCATGTATTGGTGCAACTGTGATTATGTGCGTGGCTCGTAGCCGTAGCCCGGCGTAGAGTGCTATAAAAGCCGTAGCAGGCGGTGGACTCGCTCACTTCACGTTCGCTCACTAGCCGCAACTCGAGACCGACTCAGCATCCCGGATTCAGCGGAGATTCTCTCACATTCCCGATATCAACAAGTGTTTGAGCTTTTCAAATTGCAAGTATTTAAAGTCGTTTCCAGAGTTCTCAGTTGACGCTGCTTCGAGTCTGACAAGCGATTTTAAGGGTGAGTTTTTAAAATTTATACTATTTTAGAATTTATTTTTTGGTTTTATTTTGTGCTTCATACAAGAATTTGAATAATATTTTATAAATGTGTAAGATTATTTGACGGAAAGGTTTAAATTGATTTGAAGTAAAAAAAAAAGTTTAATTTAACACAAAACGCTAAAAGAAATAGAAAAAGTCTAATTAATCAGTGTATATTTTTTTAAATGATTATGTTAAGAATAAACTTTGAATTACAATTCAATGTAATTATTATGATTTCAATTGGAGTAAATTCATAAAAAACGTTATTACTCCAAATTAATTAAGAAAATTAAATTGGAAACGAATGGATTCAATTTGATTAAAGCATGTTTATTATTTTATTATTTTAAACTATCTTAATCCCTTCACAAAGAAAACATCATAATTGATCCAAAATGAATGAGAAAAAGAAAATTTTTGTGGGGCCTCAAATAATTTTACCATATTATTTAAATGTTTACATTTTACGAATTTGATAAACCCTTAGATGCTTCAGGCTTTGATATTGGAAGAGCGGGAAATTTACATCCGGTTTCCGGAAATGGCGCCATTGAAATAGTGTGCCAGATTTTATTTCCCCTCAGGTGTAAAATAGCAAATCAGAAATCAGCAATTTTCCATCAAATATACGTATATGTGTTTATTCTACTTTCGTAAGCACGCGCTTACCTTAATATGTCTGCTAAATTCCAATCGAACGGGATTTAAACACATTTATAAATTTCACATGAAAATCATCAACTTTGATTCTTTGATCGTTTACGGTAATGTATTTTAGAGGTATTTTTGAAGCATTTATTTATTATTTTTTTTATTAATAAATTTCCATGGTCTAATTCAAAAATATCTATGAATTATATCTAATTTATAACATTCCTTATATATGATTTCACGATAAATCAACACATGTATGAATCGGCACACTTTTTAAAAGTAATATAAAATCACTAAAAGTACGAAAAAAAAACTAGCACGGAAACCTAACCTCACCTAACCGAAATATTTTTTATTATTATTTTTTTTTATTTATAAATTTAATTTTTTAATTAGATTGTCAGGCTATCTTTTCGTTCATACTTTTAATGGTATTATATCACATTTAAAAAGTGTGCCGATTTACAGGTGTGGTAATTTATCTGGTCACCCTTATATATTACGACGCACCAAACTAAGAATAATTTGTCGTATTGTGGTAATACATTTTTTCATTAGGAGAAAATTATTCGAGGGTTTATTGATATTTAAAAAAAAAAAAAAAAATATTTAAAAAAAAAAATTTTCGGGTTTTTAAATTGGTCGTTTTAATTTAATTTCCACCAAAATGATTGGTTTAATATATTTTTTAAATATATATATTTCAATATATTTTAAAAGTAGATGGGGTAATTTTTATATATATTTATATATTTTTTTTTTTTTTCACTTATAGCAAACACTTTGTGGGTATACATAATTATAAATTCGAAAAAAAAACTTAGTTTGAATACCACTTTTTATTTTTATATGTTTACCAACCGGTTTCAGTTCAGCCTGAACCTTCATCAGGGTTATATAAAACAAATTGAAACAAAATGTTTTTGTAACATATAAAAATAAAAAAAGTGGTATTCAAACTAAGTTATTTTATAATTTTTTTTAATCGCCGTTAGCCCCCAAATAATTATTAAAGGTGCCTCTAATATCGCCGAAAAATCAATTCCTTTAATGGCCTATTTCATAATTTTAAACAAAATACTTTTCATACGTGCTAGATATCTACTAAACCTTTAATTTGAAAATATATATATCATTCAGTTTGGATGGGTATTTTGGCCTCAAATCCAAAATTAAGTTTTGTATGAAATAGGCCGTGCAGCCGTTACTCTTAATGGAAAGAATCACATGCAGATAGATGTACTAATTGAACAATCTTTTTTGAAGGCAGTATATAGCTAAAACTCCTTAATCTCAAGGGAGTGCAACCAATAGAGGTTGTTTCGCTATACACCCTTCAATAAAATAGAGATTAATTAAAATAATGTGTACATTAACGTTAACACTTTTTTCGTTAATTTGTTCGAAATAGTTTTTCTCCTTCTTCTCATGGCGCTTATTACGTTTTACAGCCTCTGCGAGCTACTCGTACACGCCTCTGTTTAAAATATAGATATGATGAAATTCTGAAAATATCCCGAAATTAATATATCTTCATTCAGCAATTTCATTAATCAATCAAAACCCAAAACCAATATTAACATTAATTATTTCCAATAAGGGCAGTATCTTCCCGCCAAAGTAGCGGGAAGGTTGAATTTATTGCAAAAGAAGAAAGCTAACAATACCAAAAGCTTTCGATTTTAAGAAATTGATCAAAAAGAGAAATAATTTCTTTTTTTTTAGTACACGGAAACGAGATAAAAATTTAGGCTCTCCGTATTATTTCACAAAAATGGCTTTAACCGTTAGAGTGCGGTGCAGCGCTATGGCGCTGCAAGCGTTAGCCACGAAAATTGAGACGAAACGCTTAGGCGCTGCGTTATTCAGTATGCGTTTGTTGATCCTTACAGGAGCAAGTGTTGCATTTGAGAGCGGTGTATTGCAGTTGACGTATATCTTGTATACTATATATATATTGTTTGTCCTGTTATAATAAATTAAAACGATATATTTCACCATGTCGGATCTTAGTTCTATCGCGGACGATGTGACGGCGACATTACGGATGAATGGAGACAGTGATTACGGAAGTGAATTTTCCTCATATGCACCCACCGTAAACGGGACCTTTGCCCGGGAAAACACAATTGGGAAGCAACATAATCTTCTACTTTTTTTCTCTACATTTTTAGTAGTTTTAGTTTTTCATTAAATGCATGGGATATAATTCCCTTTACTTTTAATATTAAAAAAGAATAATTAAGTTTGGTTGATATTTGTCCAAGGTATTGCATTTTTAGTTAATATCATATTTATTTTGTAATAACACAAATTATACACCTACTTGCAAAATTAGTACGGCACTAGAAGGGTTAATTTACCAACTCATCAACAAGTATTCAGCAAAATAAGTTGTGTATATAATAACTTGGCAACAAAATGTAGACATTTAATAAAATTGGGCTAAAATATTACGTTACTCTGGCACCACCAAGATATTCACTTTATCTTTGAAATTTGTTCCTCAGATTCAAATTTTTTCACATTCGAGTTTGTGTATTTTTTAAAGAAACAGTAAAACAACATTACTCGATTTTTGAACGTTTTTTAGTTATAATTTTGATCCGTGAAATTGATTTCGTTTTTTTCATTATTTATTTATCATCGAATACTCGAAAAAAAATCGCCTCTCCATGTAATTATTTTCCTTGCAAAGCGTTAAATAATAAAAAAAGTATGAGCATAAAATTGTCTCAAAATATTATATAGAATCATCTCCTTTCGGAAAGTACCACTAATTTCTAAGCACTATTTTATGCTCTTGGACCATTGCGCTCTTTTAAAAATAAATTCTTCTTCCTATGAGCCATGTTGGTGTTGCCCTTAAAAACTATTGAAGCCCCATAATTTTTTATCTACCATAAAAAGTAATGAGTAAACGAATGATTTTTCTAACGAAATAACAAATAATTAAAAACGGTGTTTCTTTCACTAGAAAACTTAACTTTACAATTTTTACGTGATATTCTTTAGAAACGATATGTTATTTAACGAATTTGTTGGAAAAAAACCTTAAAATATACCTATAACAAAATATTAAGATTGTGACGTATGTCGGTGGGAACCATTTAAAACAATCGCTTTGAACCACAAGTTTAAAACAGTACTTCACGGAATAATTTTTGATAAAAGGAAGTTTTGTTTTATTTTGTATTTTATAGTCCAAGTTGGGAAAATAATACTTGCAGAAACTTAGAATGTGTGTTTAAAAGGAGAAAATGTTTTTATTTAAGACGTAAAAAAGTTCCAAGGAAATGAAGAAAGCTATTCTTTATCATAATCTACTTACGCTACGATAGAGGCTTTCCTTGCCACAACGTTATTATTATTTCGACAATTTTTAAACTGGGACATATTTTATGAAACTCCGAAAAACATACATTTGCGACTTCAAAACAAATAAATAAATGTCACCTTTTTGTAACAGGCGTCCCAGATTTTATTTTTTACAATACAACGATTATCGACCTACGTGGATGAGCGGCTAATCCTTTGATCCCCCTTTTCTTACCGTAGTAACTATAAAGATTTTTAAAAGTGAAGTTTCTGTTTTATAATACCGAGGAATCTTCTTTATTGCGGTTTTTTTTTCTTGATTGCAATCCTTATTTTGCTTGACCTGGGATCCGTTGTTTTATGTTTTCTTTATATTTATTCATGTCACGCTGTAAACGATTTTTTTTAATGTTTTGAATTAGGTTTATTCTTAATAATAAAAAATAACCCTTTGATGCCTAAAAATAATTAAAAAACAACAATGGAAAAAAAACTAAAGTGTCATCGAGCATAAAATATTCTCTAAATGTGAAAAAAAAATAATGGGGTGCTGAAAGGGTCAAAACCCTTAACTACCAATCCAGAGGTAGTGGGTTCGAATCGTGACGTTCGTAATTTTTATTTTATGTACTTAGTATATGTTTTTTCACATTTAATAAATATAAAATAATACATGGTATATTTGCGACATCTTTCAGTCTGAGAGACACCATTAGTATCGCCCTATTAGTACCTCCCTTCAAAATTAAAACGAGGCTTAAGCCGTGTTTAATGATCAAATCTGCATAGCTAGATACTTCACAACCTTCCTCTCTCCTGTATTTTTTCTCTATCCATTACCTTCAACCAGTGGCGTGCATAGAATTTATAATCAGGATAGGTAGTAGGAAGAACAGGGAATTAATTGATTTGAAAAGCTTCTCGCTTTAGCCGACGTTAGTAGGGATTATTTAAATATCCAAATAACCGCTTCGTTTCTGCATATTATAAGCCAATTATTGAATATATAATATTTCCTATTTTTTTCTACCGCACAATTGCATGAAAGAAAGCTCAGGTAATACGATAACTAAGTATCTCGTAGGAAACGTTATACTAATGAAAAGAGGTGCCAAAAGATGGCACTGATTGCTTTAGTTGTGATTTGTACCGAAAGGCACGGACTTTTTTGACACTGACACAAACGAATCTTCCCTTTGAATGCGCACTGCGCACACATGTACATTTAAAAAAAATTAATGGAATACAGTCAATATTTGAATTATGTCACGTCCGTCATTTCGCAAGCTTAGTTCCTGCTTCTAACACGTTATAATAAGTATTTTATAAAATGTACCTATATTGATTTCTAGCAATATATATATATTTTTAATATGAGTAAGTAGGGTAGGCAGTGCATGTGTATTTATATGGAATGCACGACCCTGCCTTGAGCCTCATAGCACACATCAATTGGGGATCTCCTGACTCCGGACAGTCGAGAGAAGTTAGGACTATAGTGCGATATTCATATTAACCACATAATATTAAAACCGTTTTCTGGAAACATTTTTTGCTGTTGTTCTTTTTTCGTTTTAATTTTTCGATAGCTACACATTTTAAATTACGTACCCATCTAATTTAATATAACAATGCAAGGGTACATTACTGCAATGAAAATAAAAATAAAGTTTAATAAGCTGACAAAAAGTTCTTCCGGATCCCCCGTCAGCTTAAGTTAGAATGGAGTTAAGAGGAAGTAAGGAAATATAACTCGACTTAGGGTTTATTTGCTGCCTTAAATGTCAGTATGAAGTATGCGGGCGATATTCAATTCAATTTCACTCTTTTGTAAGCAAGTTTGGAGTTAAGCCACTTAAGCCGAGATGGATATATCTTTATTGAAAACCTTTTATCGTCTCAACGGTATAAATTTATTACGAAAAAAAAATGTTGACATGATATGTACAGTGTATTTTAACGAGAATACTTGTGCGGAACACGCTGATTTTATATCTTCATCCTTTAGTGAGTACTTAACCTAATCCACCCCAAATTTTCTTATTGCAATTCACCGGACTTTCTCCTCTTCTGCAAAGCGTATCTCTCCAAGAACCTGGAGCTCTACTTCGGTTCCTTCAAAATTATCCTCCACATGGCATCCACAAAGATGATATCTATTTCCTTCAGGCTCTTTTGTACGGAGTAAAATTTTATGAGAGTTTCAACGTTTCAACTGCCCGAGAATTACATAATCCCCATTTGGGAGATACATGGGACTGGTAGAGGAGAAGGGAGGGGAAGGTTGGTTTCAGATCTGGCCACTAAATACTAAAAGCCTTTCCGGCGGCCTCCGTGGTTTAGTGGTTATGAGCCTTGGCTAAACATCCGGAGGTCGCGGGTTCAAATCCGCAGTAGTATATTTACGGCAAGTTCTATAGCGGTAGATATTTTCACTATCGGCCTGGTGAAAGACCGCTATTCAGAATTGAAACGTCAGTTGAATTGGCTTAAGCCATGTTTGATGACCAGATCTGAATAGCCAGGTACTTCCCTTTCCCCATCTTCTTCCCCTTCCCACATCTTTCAGACTCACAACAAACCAACTATTGGGGATGCTATCGTCTCACTGGCTTCAGACGTTTGGGAGCAGCTCGGACTCTTGTGCGTTTCTCACATAAAAAAATCTTTTATAAATGTTTAAAAAACACATTTATTCTATAAACTAGTGAAACCCAAACAAAATCATTTTTAATTACTCACTCCGAGATTTGAACCTCTTGGGCACCCTTGTTTCTCTGGGTGACCAGGGCGAAGCTACGGTTATTGTTCAATTATTAATAGGATCTGAAGGAAGGAATTATTTTTTATTTTTATATCTACACATTTTGTTATTGTCTTCATTGTTATGAAGACCTCTGGTCGGAGCCCCTAAATATTAAAAAAAAAACCCTCGACTCTGTGCAGAAATGGGAGGTCCGTTTAATAGATTGGCCTATCTTAACAAACGGATTGCAATCTTTGGAGCACCGAATTCAGGTGAGAATGCTATCCTTCATTTACTATTTTAATGGAAGATGCTCTGAGGAACTAGCGTTATTGTTCGCGTTAGCGTTAGCGTTAACGTTCGCCCAACATTTGTACACGGTTGACATTTGTCACATGAGAACGGGTCGCTACCACGACTCGTTCATTGTTCAACAGCTCGATGTGGAATGATCTGCCGGGCTCTGTGTTTCTTCCCTCCTACAATATGAGTCTCGTCAAGACTCAGGTTCGCTCCTTCCTGTCATTTAAAAGACCTTCCACTCAGCATCACCTAAAATTACATAGGCCTTGAGAGAAATTATTTCCCTCGGGCCAGAAATTGTCCAGATAGATGATTTTGAGGCCTTATTTATTTACCAAGAATAAAGGGTGCTTCTTATCGTTATACTGTAAAAAATTATTATAAGTATTGAGTTATTGTAAAAAAATAAATTACCTGCCTTCATCATGAGAATTGCAACACAGAAGCATAAAGAATAATAAAATTAGTTATTTTATGAACTAGCTCTTATCGTAAAGTAATATTATGAATTAATATTTCCGCTGTAATCATTATTATCGCTCTGGTCGTATTCATTAATTACAGAGAAATCGATACTTCTTTCCATTGAACACATTCCGGGGGTAGAAAAATCCATTTGTCCGATCGGATGCTCAATCAAATAATAACCTGATGGTCCCCAGCCCAGATCGCATAAAGCAATTAATCTTTGCCCCAAAAATTTCGGAACCACGAATTCCAATGATAATTTAAGGATTCATTTGAAATCCCATCAATTTTTATTAAAAAAAAAATTGTACTACTAAATGCCAGAATTAAAAAAAAAGTTGTACTTCACGCTTCATAGAAAAGTTGGATTAGTATTTAATGTAAGAATTTTTCAATGAAAAAGGTATAAGGGGTGGGTAGGAATCTGGGGGTCAATGTATTCAGGAGTGATGGGCGTATTAATGCAGTCCTCCCACTGCAGCCCAAGGCGTTGGGTCGAAAGAGCCCAGCTGGAGAGGTCTTCGAGTCTTCTTCAACCGGCTTCTCACGCAGAAGCATTCGTCGCCAAGATCTGAACAATTCTCATCCTATCAATCCGGGAACCCATGCTAAGTCACCAAATGTAGCGAACCAGTCGGGGCAGTATAGCATAGGTGATGAACTGTACTATGTATGTATATCCATTCACATACATTCACATACCATCAATACCCGTAAAACCGATTTTTTTTTTTGCCCGTATACAGGACCAATCTTAGGATAAATTCTCCAATTCCTCGTATTTGTGCGCAATATAACGCACTTCAAAATACCCTTTCAACATATCGAACAACAGTAATACGTACGACCACAAATTGATGCACGAGTATAAAATGTATCGAGAGCTTCTCATGTCCCGATCCTATTTCCCTTTTTTCTCCTCCCTTCCCTCTTAGTTTTTTTTTCTAATAACACATCTTTACTTAATCACTTTTAGCATAATAAACTTTATTGGCTTTTTGTGAAACTTCCTTTAATATAAATCTGTATTAAAAGCTGTTTGTTTCTTATAAATAAATAAATTTTGTTAAGAATATAAAGCAGAAAATCTCAATGTTTTTCATACTAAAAACTCTCAAACGGTTAAGTTTGTTAAACATTTTTCAATTGCTCAATAAGAAAAAATAGTTTGTATCGAAACTTAGAAAAACCCGTGTAATAATTACATCATACTTTTATTAACCTGGAGCCAATAGAGAAAAAAACGAAATGTTTTTTTTTCAGTATCCACAAAGTCTACAGTAATGACGCCCCCAATTTTCTAATTAAGTTTGAAGACCAATAAGGGTTTTTCAAAAAATGATTTTCTTATATAATTTTAGTTGCACGAAAAAATTTACAGTATCACAACAGCCGCGGGGATGAAAGCAAGTTATTGTTAAACAAGTTCATTTAAAGTTATTTTAGCTTTGAAAGCTTTTTTTGTAATTGTTCTGATCTTTTGATGAAGTTAACGATAATAGTACCAGGAAACTCTCTATCTCTGATTCAATTATATCGAAGGCAAGATTCGTAATTATTATTTCAAACATTGGTCGGCCCCAGTTCCCCAGTATTATACGTAGCCAATAGAACGGGTATTTTCATGCTTGGACAGTAATTGAACTCTGGTAGTTGTCCGTCTACTTCCGGTAGTTCTAATTGAAATAAGCAGAGGAATGTTTGTTCGAATGATCTAACATACATCTTGGAAGTATTTAGGGAATAATAAGTTAATGTTACGTTTTGATGATAATGTATTAGGTATAGTGAAACCCTTTATGTATTGAGTTTTTTTCACAATGTACATTTGTTTCTTATTTTGTATAACTTAAGTAAGTTTTAAAAAACAATAATTAATAACGTACGTATATCTAGAAACGGTTACATAATAAATGCCAAAGAGATGCATAAAACATTGGAACCCGTTTATATCTAGCAGAGAGTGGTTCGTTCCCTAAAACTGTTATTCGCTATATTTATAGTTAGTTAAACCTAGGTAAATCCTTCATCTTCTGGCACCTTCTTCAATTAGAGGTTGGTTATCATCAGAAGAACAGCCCTCACACCAGTTTCTTATGTTTTGAAGCCTTAATATATGGCGTTTTTCACACCTATGGTGGTTTTGCACTACTTGAGCGATATTTTGAAGATGTACCTTAATAAGTATCCATATTTTAAAGGCAATAATTTTCCGATACAATTTTCAATTGGTCCGTATTTCCCAGAAACACATTTTTTATAATCACTAGTGATTCGAAGAGAAATAAGGCGAAACAATAAAAGATTATTATTTTTACCCGTGTTGTCATTATAGGCGGGTAAGTCATAATGAAGTTCGACTGTAAATTCATTTACGCATTTGATGAAAATACTGGGAAACAGAAAATCATTGAAAATATTTTGAATGAAGTACTTACTTGTGTAACTTTTCTTATACTCGTATGTATAGCCTTGACACGTCAAAGTTGGCAAGTCTATTGAAACGCCCGAAAATTCTGTCTTGTTTTCTTCTAAATGTAATATTCCCTTCACATCAGGACGTCTCATCACGTACGCCTTATAATTTTGTCACATTACACGACAGAAGAAATAGGTTAACTTGCTCACACATTTTTTCCTTACACTTCATAAATATCGTTAAGTAAAAAAAAAAACAAAACCGTGTTGACTTCCAAGAATAATTCGACGCTTGAAAAAATATCGGAAAATTTCAGTAGTTCTTAAGATACCAATATTGCCACAATAAAACAATAAATGAGCCTGAAAATAGCAGGAAAACAATAAATCTGGAAATAGTTTTAATCTGACAGCATTCGTTCGACACTTTCGCTTAATTTTTTTAATGGATAGGGATTTTTCTGGAAGAATTGATATATTTATCTTTGGTGTATTTTCACCGACATGTTTCATGCTATAAAGGTACTTGAAGATGATTGGCTGGTCACGTAGACACCTTTCAATCTGTTATGATTTTGTTATTTTTCACATCGAAATTAATTGGTAAACGTGGGCATTTTTTCTTGCTCTTAATATAGCTAATACGTGAAGATTACAGGGTGTTTCTTAATAATATCGACGATCCGTTTTATGTCTCATATCCCGGATAACCCTGAGCATATTATGATAATATCATTATATAATTTACTGGAGACTTACTTTGAACAATCATATCTATACCATGTAAAACCAAAAAAATATCGAAAAATTAACATTAACTAATAAAGTTCATTCTAGTTTTGTGTTGTTCGAATATATTAATAAGATTTTACGAGCTTTACTGTTTTTAGATACTTCATAAAATTGTACGTTATATTTGGAAGGAGTAGAAATTACGAGAAAAAACTGTTTTTTTTTATTATTTGAATACCTTCAAAACGAACTATAATATGAATTCAAGCATTTGAATTTCTCGCACATTAAAGAAATAAGAATTTACCCGATTGAGAACAATTTTTTTTTCTTAATATTTTCAGGTATCAAAAAACTGAATACACATGAAGTTATTTTGAATAAAAAGGTTTAATAACCATCTGTTGAATCCCGATTATTGAGAACATTGAGCTCAACTTTTCAGTTGGAAAACTTTTGAAGCACTTTGTAATTATGCAGGCCAAGTAATTGTTAGAATTATTCCGGTAAGAGCTTCAAACTTCAAACATTTGTAATGAACTTCAGTGGAAATAAAATATAACTACCTCTCCTTAAATATTCTGAATCACATTATTAGTCAGATAGCATGCGCCTAACACGATAAATTTATGCACGGAAATTTAAGTCTAGAATGTGAATAGACTGTTTGATTAATCAAATACCTCTAGTAAACAGTTACACGCAAAATACCGCAAATTAGAACTAATTATTCATCCAATTGTCACTCGTATCTCTTGCGCACATCATACATATATGCCAACTCATGTGTTCCAGCGTAGCGAAGTTGTGAATCTAGTATTAATATATTCTTAAATAATTTAAGACTTTCAATTAGAAAATTAATTTTAAAGGTGAAAGTTACCTTTTCGACAAATGGATAATTAAGTAATTAAAAATGTATTTTGTTTACACAACTTTTATAAAAATAAATAAATAACTCAAAAATTAAAAAAAGAACAATTTTTATTATTTATTTCATAATAACGCCACAACGTTAACAATCGTTTGAAGAAATTATAAATGAATAATTTTTATTTACTTATTTATTCTTAAATTTAATTATGAAAACAAAAGCATTAGCCACTCATCTCACTGGGACAATCCTGTATTGAGATGAGCGGCTTTACAATTTAATAATAATCAGTAAATAGTAAATAAATAATAATACAAATAAAAAATATTAAATTTTAATAAGTAAATAATATTTCTATTTTTGAATCTGATAATACATGGTGGAATTCCATTATAATGATGTAATAACACACATATGAAACTTAAAAACTGTGGGAATAAGTTTCATATGTGTGTTATTATATCAAGTAAATAATAGTAAAAAAATAATAAAAATTAGATTATAATAATAAGAAGTAAATAATAATCAGTAAATAGTAATAAGCATATAATAATACACAAATATTAAGTAAATATTAATTAGTAAATAGCAATAAGTACATAATAATAAAAATAGGTAAATAATAATAAGTAAATATTTGTTTGAGTGTTTCAATAAATACAAGAAAATCGATAAATCATAAAGAGCGCACGTTTGAATGTATTTGTGCACACCGATAGTGGTTTAAATTGGTTCGAAATAGTTTGAAACACTCGTCTTCAGTCTCCCCTTAATAAAAAAAATAATAATTACAATTATACCCCGTTTTCGTACACGATACAGGACACCACCATATGAGAACAAATCTTTTTCACATTATTCTATTGTACTTGCTTGTTTAATTTACTACACGTTTGAAAATATTCTATTACTAAAGTAAACCTAACAGAATCATACTTATTATTTCGACAATTGGTTGGAAAATACAGCTTTTGTGGAAAATTCGTGAACAAATCGTTTTGCAAGAGACTTTCTCTAGATTAGTTGTAGGCTAGAGTAATGAGCTTTGGAAACGATGTAATGAGTGTTATTTGAGTTTATTATTTAAACAGTAGAGAAAGAGAATACGTGGAATTATTATTTTAATCAAAAGAAACGCGTTCTGTAAATATACAACAATAAATTACATTTAACATGTTGTCCTAATCGTATTAACATGACATGCGGGTCGCAATATTAATAAATAATAATAATATTAAATCACACATACATGTGTATGTAAATATTCAAAGTATCGTTTGGATACACAACTCTGCTTTCAAATAGGAATATTTCACGGCCACATTCATGATGTTGTCAAAATGTTTTTAGTGCCGTGGATTTTTAGAGCATTCGATGAAAAATACCTACTCATAAAAAATATTTAAATGGTGGGTGCAAGCCCGAATAAAAATAATATTAATCCTGTTGCTCCTAAACTAAAATGTTTCAAAAAGAAAAATTCTTCATCTTTAATTTATTGGATTTTTTTCTGTGGAGTTATTTTTCAAAAGGTCGAAAAGGTTTTCTTTGAAAGGTGTATTAACTTTTCAATAAAATACGGAATAAAGTTCTGCGCAAAATATTTCAATTCATACATATAACATTTTCAGTAATAAAAAATGGGTTTGTGTAAATTGGGTTAAAGTATTTTATAGATAATTAAGTAATCTAATATTAGGTTCATTATTATAGGAATATGCTCCTATATGATAACATACTGTACTACATGTACAGATATGAAAATTGTATTTAGTAGGTGTTTATTTAAAATATAAAATGGTAATAAACAAACGAGGTGGAATTAAAACACTTTTGTACTTTGTTCCACTTATTTATTTTAACCAGGACCGGTTTCATCATACTACCGACATTTTCAGACTGGTAGTTGTAATTCTTATGTTATGGTATTTATACAAACTAAGGCAGGTGTACAGAACATTATCTCAATATAATGAATGTTTCTATTTTGTTAATTTAAGGTATTATGAGTTATTTTGTAAGTTTAAGGTACATATAGAAACATTAATTATATAGAGACAATGTTGTGTACTCCTGCCTAAGTTTGTTAGCATAAGAATTTCAACTACCAGTCTGAAAATGTCCGTAGTAGGATGAAACCGGTCCTGGTGAAAATAAGTAAGTGGGACAAAGTATAAAAGTGTTTGAATTTCAATTCTAATACAATGGAATTCCACCATCCATTTCATAAACATAGCATTTGGATGTGCTTAAGCGATTATTTTTTAATTCTAAATAATTATAATTTTATTACGCAATACGATAAACGTTTTCAAAGAGAAAAATGTTTATTACATTGTTAGCATTTATCAAAATCAAATCAGAAATATGACCTTTTCCTCTCCGCCCTGCGTATCTTTTACGACATCTTAAAAATGTTGAATATTCTCAAAAAACACTTCGAAGGTTATTTAGTTAGGTTATTAGGTATTTAAAATGCAGAGAAGAAAATTTAAAAAAAAGTGAAGTAGAGGTGGTGTTCCATTTATTCATAAACACAAACTTTAATGATTTTTAAATGCGGTTTAAAAAAAATAACATACAAGGAAAGTATTGCATTTATTTGTCTCCACTTTTAAAAATAATTTCGTATTTTTAATATTTTGTGAAACATTCATAGGACGGCAGGAAAAAATATATTATCTGATTTGAATTTGATAAATGATAATGAAAAAAAAAGTATAAATATAATATATTTTCTTTTTAAAAAGATTATTTTTACCGTATTGTGTAATACTATCAAAACTATTTCAAATCAATAAATAATCCCTCTCCGACATGACTCTCCCCCTTTAGCACTAACACTTTAGTTTAAAATGTTCACAGTATGCGTAATTCAAGGTTTAGTCAGAAATAATTAGAAAAATATAGTATAGGCACATATAGACATACAGTAATATCAGTAGAAGTATATTAATTATTATTGCGCTTAATTCGTAGAACTCCATGTAATCTTCTACCGGTATAACCGATTTACTTTGAAAATAATTGTGATAATAAAAAAAATTCTCTATTCTATGAAGTACTTTCAGTTGACAGCTGTTTTCTCTACTTAAGAGGAATGGCTGCGCGGCTTGTTCCATAGAAAACTTAATTTTGGTTTTCAGGTCAAAATACTCACCTAAACCTAATGATATATATATATATAGATATATGTATTTTTTTTTATTAAAGGTTTAGCAATTATCTAATACTTATGAGAAGTATTTTAAGCAACTAAGATAATTAAAAAAAAAATAAGCTAAACCCGCAAATAATTTTCTAAGTTACTTCTAAAATTATCAAAATTGTTTTTTTTTTTTTCATGGCATAATTTAAAACAAAAATAACTAAAGTACTTCTCATCCGTACTAGATATAAAATAATTTAAAAAAAAACATGTCGTTTAGTTTGGATGGGTATTTTGGCCACCAATCCAAAATTAAGTTATGTATGAAACAGGCAGCGCAGCCGTTCGTCTTAAAGCGATGAGAGTATTTTCTTAATAGTTGTAAAATTAATTGAATGATATTAAAGTCAATGAATTTAAATACGTTTGGTAACTCTCTGAATTAATTTAAGGAATTTTATTGTTTATGTTTTGTGAATATACTTAAAAGTGGGGAATAAATAATTTTCCTTACTTTATTAATTAGCGTTGTATTAGGATCATTCATTCGTTTATTAATTTCTAAGTTCTCAAGTAAATTTAATCTAAGGCTCTTTCTTTCAATATGTAAGGGTTTAGGTAAGTTATATTTTGGTGGGAGTAAATAAAATCGTACAAGTAAGTCGCCTCAATGTGGCCTGACCACACTTAAAAATTGGCTATGAACGCAGAAACAGCTGTAATAAAAATTTAAAATACTAAAATACTTGCAGGTATTAATAACAACGTTGTTAAATTTGATTTATTTCAAATTTTATAAAAAATGAAAATAAAGTTGCAGTAACGAAAATTTGGGTTACTTCGGGCACACGGATGCGCCCATCGGTTTTTCTTTTCAGTGACCAGAGGTGAACAAGATTTTTTTTTGGTTATGCTGGAAAAGTAACATCCAACAAATAGCTCATTAATTTAATAAAACGTGAGTTTCACGTGCTCATCCAAAGAGAAAAAAGTTTTTCGGGAGATTTTCCATAATATTCGCATTATGGCTATATGAAATCTGGTAGTTTAATCCCTTTTCTCCCAAAAATCCAGATTTTAAAGAAGATTTATTGCTTCGCAACCGATTATACGGTAAAAGGTTTTTATTTTTTCGTTTTTACGTTGTGTTTGTTACTTTTGTAGTTACGCACCTGCCACACACAACTTATCCGGTTCATTTCTGAACGTGACTTTTCATATACGAGTATCCGCAGTATCGAGACATGAAAAAAAAACTTTGAAACTACAAGGGACAGAAATTAATGATTAAATTTTGCTCTGCCTGGTATGAGCGATCGAAATTTAATCAGTGAAGAAGATAATTTTAACAAATCTTGAATGAAACACGAAACCGGAAAAGAGGTATCAGTCGTATCTGGGGATCGAACCCAGGACCTCTGTCTTACCGGGACAGCCGCTCTACCGATTGAGTCAATGAGACCAGTTCAGTTCTTCATCGATATCATACCTCAATTACAAGACTTATCCTCTATTAAATCCCTTATTATTGGCCGCTATCTTTATGATGATTAGAAAGTTTTTCCCGAATATAATTGCAATCTAGATGGTGTCTCGGATATACTTAACCAATTTTTATTTATATGGGACTAACGAGACCAGTTCACTTTACGCCATCTTCATCGATATCAATAACACAATGGAGTTTACGAGCTTCAATAAGTTATTAAAATAAATTGAAATTAATTTAATGTATTTAGCTTTTCATTTGAAATATGCATTCTCAGAAGAAAAACAAAAAAGCGGTAATTTTTTTAGTAATCGTATGTTTTTTCCTATTAACTTAAATTGTTTTTTGATACTTCTATATCTCATGATGCAAATGCCACTTTTAGCTGAACATAATTACGTTAATCTAAAAAATTATGCCAGAAAAATCTGTACATATTTCATGACGCTAGAACTCACCGTTCGCTAGTTTAATCGGTTTCTCCGGTAATAAATCATTTTAGTCACCCTAAAAACTGATATTCGGTGGGGGTAAATAGAAACATAAATAAGTCATCTCAACGTGGCCTAACCACAGTTTGAAAATGGCCTTGAATGCCGAAACAGCTGTCACAATAATTTAAAAATAAAATACTTGCAGAACGTAATGATAACATTATTAAATTCATTTACATTAAATAAAATACACATATATCTCTAAAACACTACAGCGTTAGAAAAAGCTCCCCAGTATTCTGTCTGTATCACGTACATAGCTTTCCATTGGCACGGAAGGAAAAATAACATAAATCCACAATACTAAAAGTAATAAACCCGCATAGCCTTTGTCCAAGATTATAATTTCCGCTATGTTATATTAACGGCGTTCTTATTTATACTGAGAATGGTCGTAGATTGAATGCAATTACTCCATACACTTTATGGGCCATTAAAAGTGTAAAGCGATACTCTGTGCGATAATCCTCCGAGCTTAGTGCGACCAACTTGGCTGCAACCTATTGACATTATACTTAATATGTCTAGGAGAGCATGAAGCAATGAACGGTTTTAAATTAAAATAAATAAAAAAACAAACCGAATACAATTTTATTTAACATCGAAGTGAGTCGGTGCTTACGATAAAGAAAAACAACGTTATCTTTATCAAAAGAAAATAACCTTTAATCATCATCATCGACCTCCATTGCAATCCTTAGAGGGTCTAAGCTGCATATGAGCAAATAAAACCGTAGAAATATACGCGAATAATACACGTACGTTCTGAAAATTTGAGGTGGAAACATGCTGCACAAGCATGTTTTTTTTTCATACATTTTAATAGATTTTCTGTGAAATACATTCTATTTTTAAGAATCTAAAATTCGTAAAATAAATATTAGGTGACCTACATGCTAATAAATAAATAAAAAATAAAGATGCTATTATGTTTGTACCGGTTATAAATTTGGTGGTTTAGAAAGAGAATAAAATATTTATTTAACAAATTATGAGAATTTTTTGTTATAATCACAGAATCTGAAGCATGAAATTACAACATTAAACCGTGAAGGTTAACTTATTATATTAAAAGTTTTGTAGTTTAAAAATGCAAGGAAATAAAACAAAATAAAACAAGTACATGCAATAATAATAATAATAATAACACATTGTAAAAAAAAAACAACAATTTTTTTTTATTATTTCATTTATGGATTCTTTTATAATCCTTTATAGGGTTTATAACAATATCCTAAGAATTGTATAATACCCTTCATCTTTTCTATCTAACTAGTACTGCGGCGCTTTGGTCTTATTGAAATCAATGAAAAAATTACATACGCTAGAAAATATACTACACAGCTAGCTACTAAGCTCAGCATCAACACAGAAAACATCCCTTTCGTATACCTCATAACTTGTGCAGATTGTTTCGATTTGACTATTCGGTTTATTTGATTTGTAAAATGTACACATGTACATGTGGACGAACAGATTACCTGCATAATGTTATTACGCAGATTCAAAGCGTAAAGGCAGATAAATCCATTTGAATGAAAATACAATGCTTAATAAAACAGCACCTCAATGGGATATTGAAACGAGCACTGAATTTACTGACAGTTATGTGATAATTTATCCAACAGCAGTCGTTGTTCTCTGGGTTGTTATGCCGGTTGAGTTATCACATTGTAGTCACTGTTCCGCTGTTCGGGACAAGGAATATTCGCAAATGAATTGATCACAACATGCATGCGCCTCTATATCCTAATTTTGCCCTACATTTGTATGATGATTGCTGTTTATTGTTGTATTATATAATATTGTTGAAATAAACTCCTGCTGACAAGCTAATTGAAGTGGCTTAGCGGGTATAAGTTCCCACTGTATATAATTAATATTATACAATAAAATAAAAAAATAATAATAGGAAGTTACGAAAATTATTATCAACCATATGCGCATTCAACTTTATAGTCGAATAAGGATATTTCCAATCTGAAGAGTTTTTTTTTTTGAAAACGTTATTTTAACAGTGCACCTTAATAAACGCAAGCGCCGAAGATTACAGCGAATAGAAAAACTCCAAAGGAATGATTTCAAATGCAAAAAAACAGTTGTACAATATTTTTTATAGGACGATGTCAAAAAAATTGTCTGCGGTGTTAGAGGTTTGATACTTCTTTACCAAAATTACACATATAATAATTTTTTTAGAATCATTGCACATCTTTCCTGTTTATAAAACGGTTTCATAAAATCGCGAGAGTGTTACTACAATGTTTGGGAAACACTGTTTAATCAGATAAGGTAATTCTCCCTTACTCAGAAAATGAAAATAATATTCCAGATAATGTTCAATAAACCAGTTAAATATCTCCCAACTTCCAGAAAGCAGTTATTGAATGGAGACCTTACATGATATTACAAGCGTCTTTACAGAACAATGCAATCAACAACAGAACCATGCGATAACGTCTTGCCTGGACATTTTCAAATCACTTCAACGGAGGCTTTTGTCAAAACGTCTTAAAATTGTTTACGATTCTGGCACGTCTTCTCGGAATTCAATTTTCCATCAGATAATACGAAAATCGAGAACAGAATATAGTATGACATTACTTACCTTACGTGGGACGTGTCAATTTGAATTTCGACCGTAATCAACGAACAGTCGTCGAATTTATTCAAAGAAATCCTACGCTGTCAGAACGAATCACTTACTTCATTTCTAGCTGAAGTGATTAAGTCTATTTATTTAGTTTGCTTATACAATTCTCTGGATCTTTTATATGAATCATTGAATTTCGTTTAATCTTATTCATCATCTAATTTACTTTCACTTTTTTTTGCTTCGATTTATTTGAAGGGGTTTTTTAAGAAAATTGCCACTTCATTAGTAATTTTAAAAATATTTTTCTTCTTTATTTGATTATTTTAAATAATTTCGATTATCTATAAATTAAATTAAAATTAAAGATATTTCTCTCAGTCAAAATAAAATATTTTTCAAATTTTCGTTACAACTTTTTAATCCTTCTAATATAGTCATAAATTACCTTCAAATCATTACCGTAGAGAAAAATCAATCTAATTTCTCTACTTCCACCTTCTTCTATCCGACGTTGGCTATCAATATAGCTATCTTAATTCTGCAGGCTGCGACGGTTACGATGGTTTCCAAAGCCACGAGGTGTGGCGTCTCCATACCTTTATAACGTTTATCAATCAATCTCTTCCGGGTTCACTTACTTCTTTCGATATGGACTTTACATTATTTAAAGTCTTATACGTGTCTGCAATTTTCAACCATTCGATAAAGAATCTGCAAATTAGTAACTCTATCTCTTCAGGAATCAAGAAAAAGCGTATCTTCCGTGACAATGGGTTTTT
Source organism: Halesus radiatus (assembly GCA_022606495.2). NCBI lineage: Eukaryota > Metazoa > Arthropoda > Insecta > Trichoptera > Limnephilidae > Halesus > Halesus radiatus. The sequence continues at coordinate 44,353 of JAHDVE020006866.1, forward strand.
GCATTCCGTAACTAAATAGCTAAAATACTTATTAATTGATAAACTAAAGTTTTTAAGACAAGATTTTTGTGCATAGCGCAAAGGGTAACAATTATTTTTATAAACAATAATTATTAGCCTGAAACACTTATCCAAATTGAAAAAACCTTCCGAGAAAAGATAAATGTCGCCGACAGGACTCGAAGCTGCACCCTTCTGATTGCCGGTTAGATGAAATACAGGTTTACAGGTGAAATATAATAAAAACAATAATTATTGAATGAAACACTAGTATATATTGATTAACTTGGCGGGTTTGCGATAAGCCGACGTAGCTCAACGGTAGAGCATCTGACCGGCAATCATAAGGGTGCAGGTTCGAGTCCTGTCGGTGACATTTATCTTTTCTCGGAAGGTTTTTTCAATTTGGATGAGTGATTCAGGCTAATAATTATTGTTTATAAAAAGCTAAAATACTGTTTAACCTCTTGAAAACCAGATTTACGGCCGACAAATCGCCTAGAAACCAAAGCGTTTGCTGCATTTACCTCGCCGTGTGTCAACTGAGTGTAATTTAGTAATTACTCATATGTTTTTTCGCAAAATGATGTTTTTATAAATGTTACCGTCTTACCAGGTAATATATTCATGGATTTATAAAAAAAAAACTGTAAATAGGTATACACCATAAGTAGTTTCCCCAGAATAGCTTCATATATTTAGAGAAAAGGGTGTCTCACCTTACAAAAAACATTTTTAATAATGATTTACACGCTATGCATTGTCAACTCTGATGAAATTCCTGGGAACTTTTTCACTATACCCAAACAATCTCATCATGTAAATAAAACGGAAAAACAGAAAATAAGTTAATTATAGCAAAGTAAGTCAGAGGAAATGATTGCCACCCTTCTCTGAAAGTTAATCCCCGTCAGATAAAGTAAAATGAATCACAATATTTATTACTTATTACGGACACGCCCCAGCCCACGAGGGAAGGGTATTATTTATTTATTTATTCATTAATCGCTCTACCCCCCAGTTCAGAATATACTTCCGCAAAAAGTTTCTATTTTCATTAACTGTATTGAGAAAGTTATGGTATAATTACATTTACCTGTTTGTTCTTATACCTGACTAAAAATAAAACATTATACGGAGTACACAGGTTATGGGAAAATCGTTAAAACACTTCATTTTTTTCATTTATTCAGTACGGATACAATACAATTACGTTTAAAGCCTCTTCTAATATGCTCTCTTAATCGTAATGTTCGTAAATTAAGTTATTGCAAGTATTTGTATAAAACACAGCGTTCGAAAATATGACATTATTTGTACAGAATTAGAGACGTACCTGATTTACTTTAAGCAGTGATCCCTGACCTTATTTGGGATAAAAAATGTAAATGATGTTTGGACTTCCGACGACAATTGTTTTTTAATTCACCTAAAAACATTAAAAAAAATTAGCATGTATTGGACCGTTAGGGTCGAGGTGCGGGGTTGGGTGGTTACTCAGCTAAAAGTTTTTTTATTTGTTTGTATTTGAATTACGTTACGTATCACATGTGTCCCTCTCCGTGTCTCTTGTTTCTATTGTATTTATCATTGAGGAAGTTTTTGTAATTTTATGTTTAACGTAACCTTTTTTTAAAATATATATTAGTTTCTATTTAAAGGTTTTACATGTATGTGACTTTAGTAATAATTTTAAAGTATAAGGCATAATTATATGAACAGTAAGTAAGTGAGGCATATTATTATAATAAAAGTACAAAGCCACAGTATTCACAGTCCTCCTCACTAGGGTGTCCTGTTTTGAGGCGGCCTGCACTTTTTTTTACAAAATATCCATTTATCTTAATTTGATTTTATGTAGTTTGCAAGTTCATAATCACTCATATTTATCAGCCATGTTTTGACTGTATTTTTAAAGATATTAATTTCTGTCTGATTATTTGTAATTTTATGTAATTTGTGCATATTAACTGAGTTTTTATAACTGGATTGTTCTCACGTGAGTGTGAACATCTGTAAAAACCCAATATAAATAAATCACCTTTAATCACAATCACGTGACGACCTCAACACAGGTTCTCCTAGCGAGGTGTTTACGACACGTATATTTTTTTCCATTTAAATTTGATATTATTTTTTTTTATAAAATAGTAGATTAAACAAAATGATTCTTTAAAAAATTCGTAAAGAATAATTAAGACATAATTAATAGTCATAAAAATATCACTTAATATGTGCCTCGTCTCTACACCATCTGTAATAATGTTAAGTTACTATATATTTAACCCCGATGATCCATTCATAGTATTACCTTCTCAAACTTACCTTACACTCCACATTATAAAACACAATGCAAAGTACCGTTATTATACTATTATACTCGTACATATATAGAGTAAAATGATTGTTGTATAATATTTGTACATAGAAATTATATAAATCAATAGTAAAACCGGGTGTTTTTAAATGTTTACAATAATTTATTGTATGAAATTGCAGATTTTCCCATGGCGCTATATTCTCGTTATTTCAAATGGCAAAAAGCGTAGGTATCTGTCGCTAGTCAATCAATTATAACAATTGAGAGGAAAAGGGGAATTTTGCACTTTAAATTTATTTCATAAGAGAACTCATTTCGTACGTATTGTCATGATACGAATTCAATAAAGAAACTGTCTAATCTCACTCACGGGCGATTCATACGTCATCGAATAAAATTGTTTTATTCGATGATGTGTAAAATATATATATTTTATATTTTTTACAATAATTCCACACAGCAGGTCCTGAGGGGAAATAATTTCCCTTAAAGCCTTTGTCATATTTGGGGATGCTGTGCGGAGGGTCTTTTAGAGGGTAGGAAAGAGTGAATCTGGGTTTGGAAAAAAACCATGTTGTAGGAGGGAGGAAACATAGAGGCCGGCAAATCATTCCACAGCCGAGCTGTAAAACACAAGAACGAGTGATAGAAGCGAACACGTTCACATGTGGCAAATGTCAACCGTGTAAAAATGTTGGGGGCATGTTTGGCATGTTTCCCGATTATGCACCAGTGCCGAAGGGATCAATGACGCTATTTCCTTAAAGCATATTCCATTGAAATACGAGAAGATTAAGGACAACGTTCCCACCTGACTTCTGGGCTCCAAAGATTGCAATCCGTTTGTTATCTATCATACGAACCGCCTGTTTCTGAAAAGAGTTAATAATTTTGTGAGATATTTTGGGGCGCTCGACAAGAAATGGCTGCCAAATTATACAGTAGGGCGCACTTGCGATTTGTACAGGGTGACTTCGCCCTAATGTTAAAAATGTATCGTACTTAAAATAGTAGTAACATTATGCAAGCAAAAAAAAACACTTTACCAAGGCGTAATGGTATATTGTTGATAATTATGTTAACATATGTCTAAAATAAACAAGGTTAAAATACAATCAAAAAGCCATTCTGTTTTATTTAAACTAACAACTGTTGAAATTATTTTATTTAATAGCACTCTAGTTTACGTGACTCCATTCTACGGTTATATTTGAAAATGATGAGAAATTAACAAAAAAAAAATGTTTAAAAACACTGTAGCAAAATTTCAGATATTTTGAAAGAAGTTGTTTAGAGTGTAAAATACAAAATCACGCAAAGCTAACGGAAAATACTAATTTGAAGCTAAAATAATTATATTGATAAAAAAAAATATGTGAAAAGCTAAACATGTATCTATAAATAATTTCTGTAAAGATGTACTCGTATTATGTACAGAAACTTAATATGAACTAGATTAATAATTACGTGAAATAAATATTTATTGGCATATTATTATTTAGTTTCGGAAGTGTCTTCGTTGACGCAATAAATTAAGCATTATTTGACACTATCATATACCAAAAATATAGAAAAGTAATGAATACACGTAGATGAATTAAGTGTTTCGTCAAAAAAAACATTTACCTTCGTAATAAGAAAAAATATGATTTTTGGCTAAAAGAAAAACTTTCAAAATATTTCAAACACGTAAAAACAAAAGCACTGAAAGAAAACGACTAACTTTTTCGACAATAAATCACTCACTGTCTCAGAAGAGCGTTATTAAACTTCTTTTTACCAGCAAAACCAGGTAAAGCATATAAATAATATGTTTTCTTATTGTAAGAAAAAATGTTGTTTGTAAGATTTTCACATTCCTTTTAAGTAATTACGATCGGTTAGGGGTAGTTATTTTCACCGTGAAAGTCTGCTTTAGGATTGATTCTCGACTAACAACAAATTTACAAATAAATTTGGAAGTTTGACTAAAATACGAGTAATAATAAATAAATCTTATTTTCGGTCTTGACTTGTGTTTGTTTTAACAATGGGATGTCATTTTTTAAATGTGTTGCCGAAATTATTTTAATATTGTTATTTCATATACCCTAGTCTTTTTCTGAGAACATTTTTTGCATATCATTAAAATAAACATTCCTTTCCTTTTCTGACAATGGTTTTCAATAATTATTGAAAAAACATTAATAATATTTAATTTATATGAAAAAGAAAAAATATATGTTGCGACCAATACTCGAACTTGGAACCCTCTGGACGCATAGCTACTGTGACTGCTGCCGAATCCCATTTCCTTAAAACCGTTTCCATCAATCTCACATTTCCTTAACATTAAAAATCATTAACATTACATTTTCTCCATAATCGAATCCATCTGTATGTTCTAATCGAACTGAATTGAAAACAAAAGGTGTTTATGTGATATTTTTTACTTCACATGTGACATTTTAAAATAAAAATTATTATCAATGACGAAGATAATATTAACACATCCCAAATGAACCACGAAACCGAAAAAACAACAGATATTAAAAAGATTTCAGTCGCATCTCATTAGCTAAGTTGGTTAAGCGGTTAACCCGGATTGGTAGAGGTCCTGGGTTCGAGTCCCAGATGCGACTGAAATCTTTTCAATTTCTGTTATTTTTTCGGTTTCTTGGTTCATTTGGGATGTGTTAATATTATCTTCGTCAATGATTAAAATATTACAATGAGGTTTACAAACTTCAATAAGTTATAAAAAATAAATTGAAAAATTATTATTTCTATTTTTTTGTATTAAGAGAATGATGGGTATCAAGTATTTAGTATGTAGAATATGTAATGACCTGCTAACGTGATTTATTTTTTCTAGGTTTAGAAGACTCGAGAATGCAGAACCGCAGTAACCTGATCATGTTCGGAGTCGTTTTGGTGGTGATGCTGGCCGCTGTCTCCTGCGGGGCGAGACCTCCGAGGTCTGACTCTGCCTACGGGGACCTGCTGCAGGTAGATATTTAACAATTATTTATTATAACCTACACCAAAAAAACATTGAAGTTGGGCAACGTTTTGTAGGTTGTCGATTTTCTAATAAAAAAATTCTCATTTGAATACTGACTAAGAAATATAACTGTCGATATACAAGTCTATCGCATTTACGTGAAGAGATTTTATATGCCACGAAATATCTGAAAATGAGTTCAGTATGCAGTTCTACTATAAAGGTATACAAAGGGTTGGGTAAAGATATGCAACTCGGGAAAAAATGATTTAATACTATGTTTAATAAATAAAATTGTGTCGTATAAAATATATATAGACATACTCGTACATGTCTTCAAAAATTATGTTAATTATTGTAATAAATTAATGCATATACTCGTACCAAATTGCCATTAAAATGAAAATAAATAATGAGAGAAGGAATACACATAGATATACGAGGTGTGTTCAAAAGAAAAGGTGAATTTTTCGCTGACTGTGTACATTCGATTATCGATTTTTTTGTTGTTGTTATGTTTGTACAGATATGTTTATCATTTGTTAGCATTATCAGCCATTTTGGATTAGTGGTTTGTTTTTGACAACTGGA